>PVIH01015415.1:0-28837 GCA_004025045.1 Sigmodon hispidus | reverse complement strand
CTGACCACATAGTTGGTCATAAAGCAAATATCAACAGATACACAAAAATGGAAATAATCCCTTGTAACATATCAGACCACCAGGGCCTAAAGTTAGAGTTCAACAACATCAAAACACAAAGAAAGCCTACCAACTCATGGAAAGTAAACATCACTCAGCTGAACCATCTCTGGGTCAAGGAAGAAATTAAGAAATAAATCAAAGTCTTCCTAGAATTCAATGAAAATGAATCCACAACATATCCAAACTTGTGGGACACAATGAAAGCAGTCTTAAGAGGAAAATTCATAGTGCTAGATGTCTATAAGAAAAACCTAGAGAAATCCCACACTAGAGACCTAACAGATCAGCTGAAAGCCTTAGAACAATTAGAAGCAAACTCACCTAGAAGGAGTAGATGGCAGGAAATAATCAAACTTAGTGCTGAAATCAATACAATTGAAACAAAAAGAACAATACAAAGACAATGAATCTAAGAGTTGGTTCTGTGAGAAAGTTAACAAGATAGATAAGTCCTAAGCCATACTAATCAAAAAACAGAGAGTGTTCAAATCAATAAAATCAGAAATGAAAAGGGGGACATCACAACAGACCCCCAGGAAATACAGAGAATTATCAGATCATATTTTGAAAATCTGTATTCCATAAAAATGGAAAACCTAGAAGAAATGGACAGCTTTCTGGACAGGTACCAACTACCAAAATTAAATGAAGATCAGATTAATTACCTAAACAGGCCTATAACCCTTAAGGAAATTGAAGCTGTCATTAAAAATCTCCCCAAAAATAAAAGCCCTGGTCCAGATGGTTTCAGTGCCAAATTCTTCCAGACATTCAAAGAAGAATTACTACCGTTAGTCCTCAAACTATTTCACACAGTAGAAACTGAAGGAATATTGCCAAATTCCTTTTATGAGGCCACAATCACCCTAATACCCAAGCCACTCAAAGACACAACAAAGAAAGAGAATTACAGACCAATTTTCCTCATGAGTATTGATGCGAAAATTCTCAACAAAATTTTGGCAAACTGTATACAACAATGTATAAAAGATATCATCCACACGACCAAGTAGGTTTCATCCCAGAAATGCAGGGCTGGTTTAACATATGAAAAACTGTAAATGTTATCCATCATATAAACAAACTAAAGGAACAAAACCACATGATCATATCCTTAGATGCAGAAAAAGCCTTTGACAAAATCCAATATTCCTTTATGATTAAAGCCCTGGAGAGATCAGCAATACAGGGAGAATACCTAGATATAATAAAGGTGATTTACAAGAAGCTGACAGCCAGTATCAAACTTAATGGAGAAAAACTCAAAGCAATCCCACTAAAATCAGGAACTAGACAAGGATGTCCTCTCTCCCCTTACCTATTCAATATAGTTCTCGAAGTTTTAGCTAAAGCAATAAGAGAATTAAAAGAGATTAAGGGGATACAAATTGGAAAAGAAGAAGTGAAGCTATCTCTATTTGCAGATGATATGATTGTATACATAAGTGACCCACAAAATTCTTCCAAGTAACTTCTACAGCTGATAAACACCTTCAGCAATGTAGCAGGATACAAGATTAACTCAAAGAAATCAGTAGCCCTTCTATACACTAAAGGCAGAAGAGCTCAAAAAGAAATAAGGGAAAGATTACCCTTTATAATAGCTGCAAATAGTATTAAATACCTTGGAGTAACTATAACCAAAGAAGTAACAGACCTATTTGACAAAAAATTAAATCACTGAAGAAAGAAATTGAAGAGGATATCAGAAAATGGAAAGCTCTCCCATGTTCCTGGATTGGTAGGATCAACATAGTAAAAATGGCAATTTTACAAAAAGCAATCTACAGCTTCAATGCACTGCCCATCAAAATCCAAACACAATATTTTTTGGACCTTGAAAGAACAATACTCAATTTTATTTGGAATAACAGGAAAGCCAGGATTGCCAAAACAATTTTACTCAACAAAAGAACCTTAGGAGGTATCACCATCCCTGACTTCAAGTTATACTATAGAGCTATAGTAATGAAAACAGCCAGGTACTGGAATAAAAACAGACTTGTGGACAAATGGAATAGAATTGAGGATCCAAACATTAACCCAAAAACCTATGAACACCTGATCTTTGACAAAGAGGCCCAAAACATTCAATGGAAAAAAGATAGTATATTTAACAAATGGTGTTGGCCTAGCTGGATGGAAGTGTGTGGAAAAATGAAAATAGATCCGAGCTTGTCACCCTGCACAAAACTCAAATCCAAGTGGATCAAAGACCTCAACTTAAACCCAGCCACTTTGAACTTGATAGAAAAGAAAGTGGGAAATACACTTCTACGAATTGGCACAGGCGACGACTTCCTAAATATAACACCAGTGGCACAGACACTAAGACCAACAATCAGTAAGTGGTATCTCCTGAAGCTAGGAAGCTTCTGCAAAGCCAAGGACACTGTCAATAGGACAAAATGACAGCCTACAGAATGGGAAAAGATTTTCACCAACCCTACAAGTGATAGAGGACTGATCTCTAAGATATATAAAGAGCTCAAGAATCTAGAGCCCAAAACCTTGAATAACCCAATCAAAAAATGGGGTACAGATATAAAAAGGGAATCCTCAGCAGTAGCATTACGAATGGCTGAAAAGCACCTGAAGAAGTGCTCATCATCTTTAGCCATCAGAGAAATGCAAATCAAAACAACTTTGAGATACCACCTAACACCTGTTAGATTGACTAAGATAAAAGGCACAGATGACAGCCTATGTTGGAGAGTATGTGGAGCAAGGGGAACACTCCTCCATTTTTGGTGGGAGTGTAAGCTTTTTCAGCCACTTTGGAATGCAATATGGTGGTGTCTCAGAAAATTGAGAATCAATCTCCCCAAGGACCCAGCAATACCAGTTCTGGGTGTATACCCTAAAGAGGCATATTCACACTCCAAAAGTATTAGCTTAACTATGTTCATAGCAGCAGCGTTATTTGTAATAGCAATCACCTGGAAACAACTTAGATGTCCCTCAACTGAAGAATGGATTAACAAACTGTGGTACATCTACACAATGGAATACTGCTCAGCAGTAAGAACAAATGCTATCCTACAATTTGCGGGCAAATGGATGGATTTGGAGAATATCCTCTTGAGTGAGATATCACAAACTCAGAAAGATAAGCAGGGGATATACTCACTCATTAGTGGTCTCTAAACAAACAAACAAGAAAAAGAGCCAAGTATGCCCAAGCTGCAATCCACAACCACTGAACAGCTTGGGATCAGAAACACCCTGGACTGACCCTTCGGATCCCACTCCCAGTATAGTAACATCTGACTCACTCTTGAGGGATGGAGGACAAAACTGGATTTGCCAGGAGTGGAGACTGAACTAAGCATTATTGGGTCAGTGGGACCATAGGACTGTCTGCTGCCTGCCCAGCGAGGGGATGGAGTTGTGGAGAAGTAAAATGACCTGATGTGGTGGGAGGGGGAAGGGACCTTGAATAAGGATATACAGGGATGGAAAAAAATCCAGAGGGAAAGTTGAACACAAAGTAAATATATGTGTAGCAATCTTATTTGCATTATCACCCTTGATAAGTCATGCTTATGATTTTTATCTTCTTTATAGTTATTGTTAACTTATCAGCATTTTAAATTCATTTTACTTTTTTTCTTGATAAATACAAAATAATAAAGAAGAAGGAAAAAAAAGAATGTTAAATGCTTAGAAATATTACTGGCCATAAATGTATTTAAGGATATATTACAATTTTACTTAACAAATTAATGATAGAAAAACTACTTATCTGCTATTTGTATTTAGCAAACATAACCAAATAATACTTTAGAGAACTTTGATTTTTGTAGGTGACAATAATTTTTAAATAATATGGTATAATTGTTTCGCATAACAGATCATTCTATTGTATTTTTTCCTTTAATTGTATTTTTTAAATTTATTTATAAAATAAAGTCTTTTTTATCCATGAAAACAAGAAAAGAGAAGGAGGAGAGATTAAATGAGCAATGTGTGGTCAAGATCATGATGGGGAAACCAGCAGAGATAGTTGAGCCAAATTAGTGGGAGCTCATAAACTTTGAATTGACAGATGTGTAACCTGCATAGAATCAAACTAGGCCTTCTGAGTGTTGGTGACAATTATGTGACTTGATCTGTTTGTGGGGCCCCAGGCAGTGGGACCAGAGTTTATCCTTGGTGCATGATTTGGCTTTTTTGGATCAAATTCTCTATAGAGGGATACCTTGTTCAGCCTTGATACAAAGGCGAAGGGCTTGTTCCTGCCTCAATTTGATATGCCAGACTTTGTTGACTCCCTTTGTTGACTTTCCTTATCCGCTAGCTGTAGAATCTACAGCTGGTGTCAGTATTTTAGGGAGGCCTTTCATCTGGGTAAAAATTACACAAGAGGGGCAAGGGGACTGTCGGCCTACAGAAGGTAGCATGTATTTTAGCAAACAAAAGAGTAGGACTGGCATTATTCTTATGTATCAACCTACCTTCATGGAAACTTATGAGATCAGGCCAACTCCCATGTAACAGTACACTTGTGAGGACTGAGCCAGCATTACTTTCCACTGTAGTCTCATCACTTTGCTACTATCCCTGCAAGAAGAGGACTTTGGATATATTAACTGCTGGGAAGTAAACTGAATGCAAATAAAAGTAGCTATATTTATGCTTTTATTTCTTTGAATCTAATTTAGGCCATTCTTTCTATCCTTTTCTGTTTATCTACACAAAGAATGTGTATGTATTTTTTATTAAAATTGTTATTGTTGTATATGTATATTTTCTATATGAATTTCATTGTATGATTCTCAACCTCTAATTTGTAGTTTTATAACATATTAACTTATAGGATAATTTCAAGCCAATTTAATGGCTTTTAGAAATTGCAACACCTTCTCCTCCCCTCCCACCCATCAACACCACAGGCAACTGGGACAGTAGGCCCTGAGGAACAGAAGGGTAGGAGAATTACCCTTGCTTGCCATCAGCTGAAGCACTCTGGAGAAGGCAGCCCTGCACCTCGTGAGAGCAGCACAATACAGTCAACCCCATTGGCAGAGGGGTGGGCAAGCTGGCCTGAAGTGGTAAGCATGGAAGAGCTTTTCCCATTACTCATCTGTCAAGTGTAGGAATGGGCCAGAGAGAGATTGCCCACCCCTACCCCGAAAGCTGGCCCTGAGGTCCTAAGAGTGGAGAGTTAGTCCTGCCCCCTATCTGCTACAGCATTCTCGGAAGACTGACCCACCACACCATGCTCACACAACAGATAACACAGCAGAGCTGGCCCCAAAAGTGTAGGTGTGGGAGATTTGACCCTGAGGACTGGCAGAAGGAAAACTGGCCCTGCCCCTTGTTCATCTCTGCAAAGAGTGAACTCACTAAGGCAGGGCGGGGTGTTCACCCTGGTGGCGAAGATGGGTGAGAGCTGGCAGACTGATCAACCCGGCAACCACCTAGGCCCAGAACCAGGGATATGGGATGTCCCATTCCAATATTCACCCCATCTGTGGTCTGCAGGAGCATGTGAGGACATTAGTTCTGCAGATCCAAAGCTGCAGGATTTCCACAACACAGGGCAACAGCAGGATAACCAAGAGTTCTTCTAGAGAGGGCTTAGCATTGATACTTTGGCAGAAATCAGAGGCCTCGAACCAGACCAAGGACTTTACAATGCACAGTTGCAAGTAAAGATATGTAATGGACAAAAGGTTATACTGCAAAAGGTTATATGTCTTACTATATCATACTATAGCTTTCATACAGAGATCCTTTTTTTCTTTTAAATTTTACTGGCAGGAGGGGGCTGCAAGGGCACAGAGTGGATACACAGCTACAGAAAATGAATGGGATTAAGATACATGTTACGAAGGACATAAAGAATACATAAAAAGAAAGTTTAAAATGGAATCTAAAAAATAAGTTATTTAATAGTGTGATACAATATATATATGCATAGTTATGTGTTTCAACAAAAACACAACTGTTTGGATGTCCTAAAAATTGCAACATCTTTTTCTTTCTATGCAAGGAAATTAAAATATCTTTCCATTCTGTCAAATCCCATTCAGCACTGAACCAATATAGATGTTAAGTATTTCTTCTTCATGCAAGTATATCTTGTAAAATATACTAATAAATTTTGAGGTCAGTATTATAAGTTCAATGTTGTTAAATTCTTCTGTGTCATATATTGAATTCATCATTCATTATATGAATGCTTATTGCATAAAGAAGTTATTTCCCTTTGAATCCCCCTAGCATCTGGTGCTGGTGTCGGGATTTTAGGGAGACTTTCCTGTCTGCATGAAAATTGCACAAGAGGGGCAAGGGGACTGTCCACTTGCAGAAAGGGGCAAGTATTTTAGCAAAACAAACAAAATGGTAGGACTGGAATTACTATTATGTATCAATCTACTATTATAATTAGTAGTATAATTACTACTGTAATTAGTATAATTATATGTTATAATCATATTATGTATCAATATAATTTTATAATATATTCACAATATATTTTCAAATTTCTAACAGTAACTTTCTCTTGCCATCCTAGAAATAAATTGTATTTGGCTAAAAAGGTCTACTTCCATTTTTTCTGTTCAGCTCCTCCCTTAATCCCATCAGCGCTACTCCCTCCCAATTTTGAATTCCTTTTTTATTTAAGCCTACTGTATCTTCTTAGGGCTGCCAGTATATGCCTGGGTGTCACAACTTTTAATGGAAAACAAGTAGTCCATATTTTTAATCATAATCTAGACACTTACAAAACAATCATATATGAAGTTCTATGAAACAGGAAACATATATTAAACTTTTTTTAGGTTGCTAGTCTGAGATTAAAATTGGACAACAGTATAAAGCTATTTAGATAAGATTCACTGAAAAAATGAATTTAAAAAACTGTAAGGACAAAGAATAAAGGGTTATAGTTTTAAAATAAAGCAAAAGTTTGGAGGAAAGAAACAATGTAATTATATTTTATATCTGAAAGTCTACAAAACTTTAAAAAGTTAAAACAATTAGTAGCTAAATAATCTAGACAAATAGTAAAAAGAGATTACTCTGGGTTCAACTGTCTATCATAGCCATTAGAAAAGTAAGCAGCACTTCTTCTGTTATGTAAACTCTGCATACGAAGGGAGCAGGGTACCATTTTCTTTCTTTTTATTTATATCAGTATTTCTTTTTTCGGAAGACAAACTTGCATGTCTTAGAAGATTATTCTGTATTGCTCCTTGGACATAAAACAAAGTACATGAAGGTCGAAAGACAAAAAAAATGTATTTGTATTGAAATATTTCATTATATATCTATCTGTTCTAAGTATCTGAAATACAAGAGTTAGAAGTAGGAATATGTGATGACAGTCCAAAGGATTGTAGTAAAAGAAACACTGATCAAATCTTACAGGGCTATGTGCATTTTAAATTATTCTTCAGATATGGATCTCAGGATAGGAATGGACACATCAAAGTAGACAACTTTAATCAAGTTTTATTCCCACACATTTTGTTTACTGATCAACACAGGGACAGAAGTAATGGATGGAGAAAAGGAGAAATAGATGGAAAGACAGAGAGAGGAAATAAGGAAGGAAAAGGAAATTCTCTAGAGCAAGGTTAGGTGAGTGTTATTCTGTAGGAAATATGTGATAATATTCCTTTCATATGGGGGAGGACTAAAAATATATGTTATAAAACAATGTGTCAGAGCAAAATACAATGGCAAATGAACAAACTAGATTATAAAATAAGAAACTGATAACAAGGATAAAATGTAGGTGAGATGTTTTTAAGTCTAAAATGCAGGAAGAAGACAGAGAGAATTGTAGACCTTAAATACAATCACTGAAATTTATAGTCATTTCAATTGTGTTCCACGCAGATGTAATTTTTCATATTGTCAGTCATTCTGCAACTCCCAATAGGGACCATCTCTGCTTCTTATATTTATGGTTGTGAGCCAAGCCTTTAACGGCTGAACTATTCCTCCAGCCCAATCTCTGCTTCTTCTACATCTCTGTACTTCTCATCATGTAGATCTCCATTCACAAATTTGAATCCAAGTTTCAAGAGTTTGTGGACCCACACTGACCTTAAGGATGATTACTCAGTCAGGGAAGAAAAAGGGTCATCAGAATTTAGAAATATACAAATCAGGAGCCTCTGCATCAAAACCTACCTTCCCCCATTTTGACAGAAAGAGTCCTCGTATTTTGGTCCCTTGCCATGGCACCAATAAGCATCAAGGTACAGGAAACTCTTCTCCAGTGCCTTCATGTAGCACAGACCACAGCTCTCCTATCTTAAACTACATTTTTACAGAGTACTATACTTCTTCATTTGTGGGTTTTGTAATAATTTTGTTTCTTCAATTTTCTCAAAAGTAGCTGCTAAGAGCTTTGCTTTTCTCTACCATGTTTCTGAGTATCCATTATTAGAGTCCTGTGTTCTATTACAAATGTAACATGCAGAATTTCCAGATTTTACCTGGTTTTAAATAATATACTATTTACTTTTTACTCCCTTCATTTTCCCACACAATTATTTTTCCTAGAACTCAGGAATCTTTTGTTTTATTTCAATATTTTAGATATGTGGGTGTCATTAATTAGCCATCTCTCTTCTCTTAATAGTCCATCTTCCACTTCTCAAATCACTTTTTCCTATTACTTCCCCACAATTTTTAATATTTAATTTTCGTAATTTTATTATGGGCTGGTGAGGTGGCTCAACAACAAATTTATCATTATCATTGGATCCTACAGCAATAGAAATGAATTGACTTCAAAAGCTTTCCTCCAACCTTCACATACACACTGTGGCATTGCTGCCATGATGACCAGCCTTTACCAGCTCAGAGACTGAGGAGGATTCACAGACTCAGCAAACTAATCACTCAATTTGACTATTCCTTCTGAGATAGTGAAACTTAATTTTCTGGGGTTGATGGGGGAGCAAAACTTCTCTTTGGGGTTGGGAAAAAGGAGAAAACACACACACACACACACACACACACACACACACACACCATTAGGGTCTCTCTATCATCTTCTGTCATCTCTATTTCTTTTCTTACCTTTAGCCAGATATATCTCCTCTGCCTCTCTTGATGTCTTTCTTTTAGCTAAGATTCTTTTTCCCCTTACAACTCATATACCCCCCTAAAATATTTCAAATAGTGTAAAAATTATAATGTGGAAATTTTTATATTCTATTTTAAGTAAATGACTACAATCAATGCAAGTAAATAACAACATGTTTTTCATATTCCTTATATGATTAAACATTTTACATATCATAGATGAAAAATAATCTCTAAGAATCCACATACTATTAAACATTTAGCTTTTAAGCTTCTCATAGACCAGAAACCTTTGTCATAACCATTTATATGGGCAGTAATTTTATAATTGCCAGAAAAAGAAGTTACTAGTTTTCCTTTTTATATTTTAGAATAATGCCCAATTATTTTAACTAACCATCCAATTCTTTATTTTTTAGTTACATAAAATCAGTTGTTTAAAGCTTTGTTTTAGCTATAATGCCACAATAAAACCAAAACCACATTTCTCAATATCAGGAAGAACTTTAGCTAATTCCTGGGGCTCAATTTTTTTTTTTTTGTAATCATTAACCTAAACCACAGTGTATGCAACTACTCAAGAAAAACACAAAAGTCTTAGCTATATAACACTACCCTGAAATTATTATCTATCCTCTGCAGCCCTGCTTTACCAGGGATGGGGGCAATATTTTAAGCAGTATAGCCTAAGAAGAAATCATCTTTGCAATAGTGCCCAGTATATCAAGATATTTCCATGAGATAATAACACTATATTAAAGGCAGTAAGGATCCCCCCTCATTCATTCACACTATGCCAGATACCTGAAAAAAAATGGCTTCCGACTACAGTGACAAACATATAAAGACACAACAGTAATAAGAGATATTCTGGAGCCAAAGCTCTTGGGGGCCATGCCTATCTGAGGTTCAGTCATTAGTTGTATGCAGACTTTTCTTTCCCACCCATCAGTTCTCAAATAACTGACAAGGAGAGTCAATATTAATTATACATAATAGGCTGATAGCTTGGGCGTGTTCCTAGATAATTCTTATACTTATACGTTCTGCCATGTGATGGTACCTGGTACCTTCTTTGAACACTGCATGTTCATCTTGCTTCTTTCCATGGCTCTCGAGACTTCTCTGATACCATCTTTCTTCCCAGTGTCCATCAGTCTGGTTCCCCATCTAACCTTATTCTATACAGCTATTGGCCAGTCAGCTTCTTTATTAAACCAATTACAGTAATGTATATTTTACACAGTATAGACAAATATTCCATAATCAGTGCCTTGCAGTCTAATGGGCTGATTTCTTTAAGCCATTTACCACCTGTTGCTCCTCTGACATGGTCACAGGCACTGTAGAATATGTGTATCTGTGTCTCCACAATAACAAAAAATATTAATTAAAATTTGACTCCAATGTTTCATGTTTAAATATGCTTTTAAACTATGTGTTTTAATTTTTAGCTGTCTGTGGGTCTCTCTTTCTACATTTGTCTAGTTTTATATCATTATTTTATTATGTATCAATTTTTTGTTTCTCCCTTTCTGTTCCTCTGAAATTCCCAATATGTATTCTTTCTTTGTTTTGTCCCATAAAGTTCCTAGTCTTTTTTTGCAGTTCTATTTTGGTTCAATTCCTTTAAGTAGGTAATTTATAATGAGGTGACTGTACTTAGTAATTTTTTTTTAAAAAAAACACATTTTATTACATTTATATATGTACTGGTGTGTGTGTGAATGAGTGTGTGTGAACATTTGCCACAGTGCATGTGTAGAGGTAGAGAAAAACTTGTGAGAGTCAGATCTCTCCTTCCACCATGTATATCCAGTGAAATGAATTCAGATTGTCAGGCTTAGCACTGAACATTTTCCCCCATTGAGCCACCTTATCCTTCTACATCTAATAATTATTTTTATGTATTTGGTTGTACTTGCTGTTGAAACTATAGATTTTTGTAGTTTTGTCATTGTACTCTTGAATATTCAATTTCTTGATATGATTTATACTTGTTCTTAAATTTTCTTTGTACATTTTTATGTTTTGCTTTGTTCTTCTTTTGTATTATCTTGTAGCTCAGAACCTTGTTAGGTCAATATTTTTTTATTATTTATTAGGCAGATCATTGATCTGTGCTTAGGATGAATTGTTTGTGCTTTAGGTTTTTTCCTTCAATGATATCACATTTTCACATTTTTCATCATTCTAATGTGGTTTGTCTTTGGCATCTGTGCATTTGAAGCACTAAAACATCCATCTTGTATTTATAGACTACGCTCAGTGTGGAAATACCTTCAATACCTAGAATTTAGAAATTTCTCTCTAGTCAGCCAGTGAAATACATTATTAGGTCAACAGAATGAGTGCTTACACAGGGTGAATTTATGATTGAGTTAGTGTACAGAAAGTTCTAGATCCTGGGCCTACAGGTGTGGTCCTGTGAGTTTATTGGAGCCATCTCAGAACTAATGTCTTCTGAAATAAGCCTTATAAATGCTTTGACATGGTTAAATATAGAACTATAGAACAGAAGATTAGGTATAGATCTTGAGTCATATGGATTCTAGCTCTGTTAGGGAGTCAGCCTGGATGCAGAATTTACTGGTTGAGCCTGCTAACTTAGTCTTCAGGGATAAGGTTGTAGATCATAATCATGAAGATGGTTCTAAAGCATGTATTTGTGAGCATCAGTCTAAAATAAGAATTTTTAAGAACCAAAATGGTGCTAGTATATATAAGGATCCTGACAGTACAGGAGCTGGTATAACAGTAGATAAGGTCTGGTCATATGGCTGTGGGGGATGACATGGCACTGAAGTCTAGTGAAGAAATCTGTTAATTGGTACTATAGAAATGAGTCTCCTGTTGAAGAGCCCAGTCTTGTTTTCCACTGGTCACTAGCACTACGGAAGGTAGGGTCATGAATTCATAGATGTTTCCTCGGTGTCTCAGATTTTTGTTGTTGCTGTTTTGTTTTGCTTTTTACTGTTATGTGCCTAATGTTGATATCTCCCTAGAATCTAGGAGGTAGACTTCCACCCTGGGTCACTCAGAGATAGCCTTGGGCCTGAAGCCACATACCATTGCTTGATTCTAAGAAGGTATAGTGCCTAGATTTCAAAGTGCCAGACTGGAGCTCAGAATCATGGGCACCTGCATGAGATCATTGTGTATATGTGTTAGCCTGCCATTACATGTCGGAGATAACCTAGATTGTGGGTCTACATATTTTGGTCTGTTATCAGGACCTCATCTACCACAAGGATGATTCTTGAGTGTGGGTACCTAAAAGGAAAGAACGACACATCAGTCTATAGGGCTTTTCTATTACTAATTGTTACTGGTGTGGGACTAGTGTAGAGTAAAATTGTGTTCTTGTTTTATGCTCTTTATTTCATACAAAAAATCCATCTTTGTACTGTCCTTCATTGGGAGTAAGGCAGTGTATAGAACGTAAAATGTCGCTCCCCTTTGATTCAACATGTCTGCTTTAATATACATTAGCTGTGTAGGTTCCAAATATCTTTCATATCAGGCTCTTAGCTCCTTTTAATATTTTTTATGAATGGATGATTGTTAAAACTGATATTTTATGAAGATTTTAATGTACTAATTTTTTCATTCTATTTTACAAATCTATTTTAAAATATGATTAATTTTATAGCTGTAAGATGAAATGCAGTGAAATTGACTACTAATTTTCTAGATTTATATATATTATTTTATATATGTGAATATTTTGTCTGCTTGTCTGTGCAGTGGTCAAAGATATCAGATCAGAAGAGAGCATTAGATCACCTGCAACTAGAGCTAAAAATAGTTTTGAGACATCATGTTGGTAGTAGGACACTGGACATCTCTGAAGCCCATAAAAATTTTACTTTATAGTCATGTAAATATTTATATCACAAAGGAATAAAGTTAAAATTAAGTAAGAACTTATGTTAGCCAAATAGAAATACATTATTGTGAGTGTTATAAGCAAACAAGTGACATATATCCTAATGTCCCAATGCATAGCAAAAAAATCATTAAAACATTTCAGAAACAATTTTTATTGAGAAAAATGCTGTCTTTATTATTTGTTGACTACTTTGGGTTAGTAAAAATACTGCATTTATGGTGGTATAACAGAATCTCAAACATTCTGACAGTACCCAAAAGAGATAGAGGAGAAAAAAAATAAGCTTAAAAAGCTGATTAGAATTTAACTTAAATTGGGAAAAAATACATTGTATTCATATGGTTAGTCTTGTCTGTTATTATTTAGAATGATGTCATGACCTTAGTATGCCAAAAAACAACTTACTTATGAGGACTCCTTGAAACCCTTCATAATTGCCTGTTCAAACACCATTATCAAGAGAAAAGCATTGTCTTCTGCCACACAGATGCTGTTAAAACTTCCGCTATGAATAAATACTTCCTTGATTCCATGTTGTTCATAATGTTACATTTATGGAGGACAGTGGAGATTGTTGCCAGGTACTCTGTTCTCTAAGTTGGATGAAGATGAGTAGCTTATTTCCTTTCTACTTCTTTTATATTGCTAGACTGAAGAGCCACTGACTCTTTTGAGGAGGTTTAGGTGGCTTTACATAAATTACTAACTCCATCCTCAAAGAATTGAACATTTCAAGTACAGTATGAAGTAAAGCCAAATATTATTGTATTTCATTGTATTGAGTTTTGAGATGGAGGACTCTCTACATAGTGCTAGCTGTCTTGAAATTCATGATGTATACCAGGCTGACTTTGAAGTCACAGAGATCTGTCTGTCTCTGCCTCCTGTGTGCTGGAAATAAAGCTTTGAGCCACCACACCAGGCCCATTTTATTTCTTTGTTTATATAGTTCAATTATTTTATTGCTCTACTGAGATTTTTGTGTGAGAATATATGAGTACATGTTTATGTGTGTGCAGGTGTATGTATGTACACAGATGTCATTGGGTCATTGCTAGGGTGTTATCTTCAGTTGCCACTGACCTTATTTATTTGAAACAAGGTCTTTCACTGTCCTGATTCAAAATAGAAGTTTGTGTTTATTTCTGACTTTAAAAAATAAAACCAAAGGATAAAATATATTGAATCACTAACAACTTGGTAATAATTCAACAAAATCTATAATTTCACAACTTCAAGTATTCTTGTATAAATATGAGAATATTAAACATGATAAGCAAATATCATGTAGGCCATATAGGTGAAGCTGTTGGTCACCTTGCCACAGGAATCTTCTTTTCTCTGCCTTCCTGGAGCTGCAATTAATTATAAGCTTGTGCCATTCCACTTGACACTTTGTGGTAAATAATTTTTAATTTAACATTTTTATGTTAAATAAATAATACATTATATTTAATTGATTTTTTATTTAATATTTTTATGTTAAATAAATAATACAATATAATACATTCTGTTCATACGTTGTCTACCCAGACTCCTCCCAGATTCCTGTCCAGAGCTGCAGCTATAAGCTTGTGCCATTCCATCTGAAATTTTTTGTGATAAATAAACTTTTCAATTGATTATTATTTTTATATAACACATTTTGATCATGTTTTCCCTCCCCCAACTCTTCCCATATTCTCCCTACCTCCCTCTCCTTCCAAATTCAGATTCCTTTTACCTTATCCATTTTTCTCCCTTAAACAAGGAAAACAAAAAATTAAAACCAAAATGAGACAAAACACGAGACAAAAATACCAAAACAAACAGTATGCAGAAGAAGAAGAAGAAGAAGAAGAAGAAGAAGAAGAAGAAGAAGAAGAAGAAGAAGAAGAAGAAGAAGAAGAAGAGAAAGAAATGGAAAGAGTTTTGTGTTTTTTATTGGCCAACTACTCCAGAACATGGAGCCTGCCCTGGAGTGTGGTTAGTATACACATTGGCAAGCCATTTGAGAAAACTGATTTTTATTTCTCAGCAGGCATGAATTAAAAATAGTTTCTTGGTTATAGGTAGTAATTTGTGCCCCTGTCATCTGATTTTGTCTGGTTTGATTTTGTGCAAGTCTTGTATGTGCTATGATAGTCTCTATCAGTTCATATGTGTATCAGTCCTGTTGTAGCTGGAACACACTTTCCTTGGAGTCATCCATCACCTCTGCATTCTAAAATCTTTCTACTTTTCCACATAGACCCCTGAGCCTTGAGGGGAAGGGCTTGAAGGAACTGAATGTTCAACAAAATCTCTCACTCTCTGTACATTGTCCAGACGTGAGTTTCTGTGTTTATTACTATCTAAGACAAGAAGAAGCTTTAAATACATGTGTTTGAATTCAAATAACTATAGAAATTAGGTAGCGAGTAAGGGACCGAGGCAGAAGAAGGTCTCTTTAAAAGAAGGGCTAATAGAGTATAGTGCTTTTAAATAAAAAGAAACCTAAATAGGAGGAATAAATGGTGAGGGGAATGGGATGCCATGGTAGAGGAGAAAATATGTGGAAAAACACTAAAAGTAACTTTAAAAATATAGAAACCTCCTATTGTAGAATTTTCCTAAAATATTTACGTATATGATTAAAATATAAAAGTAGTTAGCAAATATTGGGGGAGGTACCTTACTGTTCTATTGCTGTAAAGAGATAAATGAC
The DNA here is from genome assembly GCA_004025045.1 of Sigmodon hispidus. Taxonomy (NCBI): domain Eukaryota; kingdom Metazoa; phylum Chordata; class Mammalia; order Rodentia; family Cricetidae; genus Sigmodon; species Sigmodon hispidus. The sequence continues at coordinate 13,142 of PVIH01015415.1, read as the reverse complement.
TGAGGCAACTTTTAAAGGAAAGCATTTAATTAAGGGCTTGCATACAGTTTCAGAGGTTTACTTCATTGTCATCATTATGATGAGGAGCTTGGTGGCAGGCAAGTAGGCATAGTGCTGTGGATATAACAGAGAGCTTTACATCCTAATCCACTGGCAACAGACAGAAAGTGACTCAGACTGGTAAACTTTTGAAACCTCAAAGTACACCCTCCAGTGATAAACTTCCTCCAACAAGGTCCAACCTACTCCAACAAAGCCACACCTTCTAATCCCAACAGTCCATCAACTGGGTACCAAGCATTCAAATACGTGAGCCTACTAGACATCTTAAGCCACCTACTAAAACCTCTAGTGACATGAATGGGTTACATCTTGATGCATCTTTGGCCAGAGGGGGACTTAAAGGCCCTCCTGACATCACCGGCTATTGGCTATTCTCCATAGCCTGATTGTTCTATTGTTAAAGACACTGTTTACTTCTTCTATTAACCATAGAAAAATTGAGTTGGTACCCAACTAGAGGCTTCATCCTCACTGACTAGCATTTATGATTCTAGAAGATACATTACTGCTACTAGAGAAGAAAATAATCATTATTATTACACACCTATAAATCCTGTGACCTACAGCAGTGACCTGCCTGCAATATATATTGCTTAAATAGTGGCAAAAATGTTATGGAAGTAGTCCAACACTTTTTGCTTTATGGTCCTCTCCATAACATTGAACCCATGCCTGATAATACCAAAGTGGCCAATAACTGGAGACTAGATAGTTAATGGATTCTGTGGGAAAACCCACAGCAATTATTCTTCTAAAGAAACATAGCAATAAAATGACTACTGATGACATATGGCTCTATCAAACATCAGAGCATTGTTCAAATCACACATGACTATTTAGAATAGGCTTTGGGATTGACCTCAGGTCCTCTTGTAATGTAAACACTCTACTGATTGTGCTATTGCCCTAAATACTCTTCTATGATGTGATTGGGCTGTTCTGTTTGACACCTCAGTGTTTCTCTCATAACACTTATATACCTTTGAGCCTGTAATGAACAAGGTCTTCCCAGGCATCTTTTCTATAATTCCAGTGCAAAGCACTAAATATATTTTCATAATGCTAATGACTTTAGAAATTCTAACCCCTTTTACAGCATTTTAGTGGAGTTTTTTTTTTTTTTTTTTAAAACCTGGTCAAGTAAGTTTGTAAGTTTGCTTATTATTATTTTTTTGCTCTGATCCTTTTTGCTTAGGATTCTGTTGCTAAAGAGCTAAAAGAAATATCAACATCCATGATATCTGAATTTTCTTTAAGAAGAAAGATTTTTTGAGATTACCTGGGAATTATTATCAAAGGATTCGTATTTCAGTGTTTAGGCATTGAAAAACTTGGACCACTTTAGCTGATATTCAGTTGAGCCTCTATAAATACAGCTTATGCTAGTTAGAAACTTCAGTGTCATTCACATGGTACAGCTTTTGTAGAGTTCATAATCTAAAAGATTTCTTGGAGGCTTCCAAGAATATTGATATGCCAGACAATGTGTGTCATGATTATTTATTTCAGGCCTACCCAGACCAGGTGATGTTTGAAGCTACAAAAGAGAAGGCTAATATTCAATGGTAACCTAATGATAAGAGAAGCAAGGATGAAGGTTTGTCTAGTGAGGGAAACTTCAGGCAAATTAACAAAGCCATCCCAAGAGTGGTTGTGTGTGCTTCAGCAACCAGACTGTGGGGGTGGCATTATTCCTGATTTTAGTTCCCCTGCCATCTATTGTATAGCATGAGAGACAAGTTGTTTTAGGATTTATAGGTTGCACCATTTCCTTTCATCCTTAGCTTTTATTTAGTCCCTCCTTATTGTTTTCCCATTCTTCCCTTTGGACTTGAGGGTGTTTATCCTGTGTTATTGTGTCTTAGACACATATAACTTTTGTTTTCTTTTTAATAGAAAGTTACAGTACTTTGAATTTGGAGTGACCAGGAAACTTGGACCTTTAAGTAAAGATGTGAAAGTTAATACCTTGGGACCTTTTGAAGAAGATCTAAATGCATTTTGCATTATCAGATGGACATACTTGAATATGAAATATTCATATTTCACAGAATCATGTGATGAAGTCTTCATTGCCAGTTTGTGATGCTATTGGAAGGTAGTGGAACCTTTAACATGTGAATCTGTGGTGATATATTATATATTTAATAAAAATAGTCTGAAATACAATATATCACATGGCTGTTTGTGAGGAATGGAAAAAACCCTGAGTGTGTAAAGTCCTGAGTGAATGTATGTTCTTAACATAGGAATGGTCACATTGAGGATCCTAGTCTGAGATCCAAAGGGAAATAGTAAAGATCCCCTCAGTTGGGGTGAGGCTCAAATGGAACTGTCAAATTCTTCATTGGTAATCTGAGTACAGATGTTGATTAAATGTACAATAGATGTCCACCATAACTTTCCCATACCACCAGAGATATTTATAGCCTAAAGACTGCTCCCCTATGAGGCTAATCCTGCTTCAATCCATACAATAAACTCTGCCTCTTTGTTCGTTTTGATGCAATAATCTTGCTTCCATGTTTAGTTGTATGTAATAACCCCACCCTTCTGTTCAACTTTATATATTAACTTGCTGAGCTTCCAGAGTTCAAAGAATTCTATATTCAAATGCCCAGACCACTGATCTGAGCTTCCTGTCTATGTGTCTGTTTATCTGTCTGTCTGTCATTTCATAAATCCCTCACCACTCCCAATCAGGTTTAAATCCCTGCAGCCATACAAAAAGATGTGGCAGGCTCCACCAGGAGAAAGATTACTGGTTTTGCCCACTGATGCCATTTTAGCTGTATATTTGTACCTTGTCAGAAGGTGTGAATGTGATTCTCTACAAGAAATAATTTACTAGTGTTCACAAAGTATCAAACACTTACTTTAAGAACTTTAACATATGATTCAATAACAATGGGAAAACTGAATGTAATACTTTGATGTATTAAATGTTTCCCAAGCAGATCAGTAAATATCACTAGACACTTATTCTTTTTTATTTAAGAAACTTTAAAATTAATTTTACAAAGCAACCACAGATCTCCCTCTCATACCTTCCCCCAGCCTCCCCTCTACCAACCCCCCATCCTATCCTCTCTCACTTCCAGTTTACTCAGGAGATCTCATCTATTTTCCCTTTCCAGGGTGACCCATGAATCCTCTTAGGGTCCTCCTTATTAGCTAGCTTCTCTGGAACTCTGAGTTGTAGTCTGATTGTGTACTTTGATTTACATCTAGTGTCTTATGAGTGAGTACATACCATGTTTGTCTTTCTTAGTCTGGGTTACCTCATGCAGTGTATTTTCTAGTTTCATTTTCCTGCAAATATCATGATGTTATTATTTTTGTTTGTTTGTTTTCTGCGGGATAATACTCCATTGTGTACATGTACCACATTTTCTTTTTCTATTCTTCAGTTGAGGGACATCTAGGTTGTTTCCAGGATCTGGCTATTATAAATAAAGCTGCTATGAACACAGTTGAGCAAGTATCTTTGTGGTAAGATTGAGTATCCCTTGGGTATATGATCGAAAATGGTATCATTTGGTCTTGAGGTAGATTGATTCCCAATTGTTGCCATACTGATTTCACAAGTGGCTGTACAAGTTTGCACTCCCACTAACAGTGAAGGAGTGTTCCCTTGCTCCACATCATCTCTAACATAAGCTGTCATCATTGTTTTTGATACTAGCCATTCTGACAGGTGTAAGATGGTATCTCAGAGTTATTTTGATTTACATTCTCATAATGACTAAGGATGTTCAGCAATTCCTTAAATGTCTTTTATCCATTTGAGATTTTTCTGTTGAGAATTCTCAACTTAGATCTGTAGCCCATTTTTTAATTTGATTGTTTGATATTTTGATGTCTGCTTTCTTGAATTCTTTATATATTTTGGAGATAAGCTCTCTGTTGGATGTGGGGTGGTTGAAGATCTTTTCCTATTCTGTAGGCTCTTTGTCTTATGTACTGTATCCTTTGCCTTACAGATATCTTTCCTCACACTGGACATTTTAAAGCAGTTTTCCACAAAAAATCCCAGTTTCTCAGAAAAGTGTCTTCTACCAATTATGAGGCAGAATACATACATACATACATACATACATACATACATACATAATACATACATACACACACACACAAACATACATACAAGGAATCTAGCTGGTGTCTCTGACTTTTTAAAATTCTACAGTATATTTTTAAAGCAATGTCTTATTTAAATTTTTACTGTGTGGTGTAGTAGGATCGACCTATAGGGTCAAGGAAATTGGTTCAAACCAGTTGCCAAGGCATGCACATAATGTACTTCCTTATGAGCCAACCTGGAGTCTGTCTGAGGGCCTAACAACAGCTGCTGTCAGAGGTCCTGATTGTACCCAGCCAATGAGGGGTTACTGCATAATGTCATCAAATTGGGACACAGCTTTGATGCTGGGAGGAGGGTATATAAGGCTCTCCCATTGTTGAATGAATTAATTCTTTGCTTTTCAACTGATTCCCCGGGGTCTGGGTCATTGATTCTGCTCCTTCTCATCCCTTCACCTGAGGGAACTGTTAAGACCCAGCAAAAGTGTGGTTTCTGTTTTTTCTTAATGAATGCTATACCTTCTAATGAATTACTAGAATTTACAGATAACTATAAAACTACTTAAAGAGAAATTGACTGTATATCCTAACTGACAAAAAGAAAAAATGCCACATTATAATTATGTTTGTTGTTTATAAGCTTCATAGTTTTATTATAGCTGCTAACATTACTTAGCACATTCTCTAAAGAATAGAAGCTTGGCTAAAGCAATTAAGTTTTTCTATTTTTGAGTTCTTATTTTCATGCCTCTAGAGGTTTTTTTAAAAATTTATTTATTTTCTTAGTTTATTAGTTAATTTGTTACTTAGTTATTGTGGAAGCATACCATTTCACATGTGCAGGGATGAGAAGACAACTCAAAGGTAGTCATCTCTCTTTCTTCACTGACACTGGGAGATTGACATAGAAACCTTTTATGTCTCTCATTCTCAACTGTGAGTCTGCAATAATCAATACTACTGTAAAAGAAACATCCTGGTCCTGGTGGAAACAAAGAACATTGAGTTCTACATGATTTCTAGTGACAGCATGGACCACAGATATGCATGTACACGGTCTCCAGTGTCAATATGGATCATGGACTTCAGCATGGTCTCCAATGGCAGTACAGACCATGGACATCAACATGGCCCTTGGAAATAGCACAGATCACCATAATGGGCCTCAATGGTAGGATAACCCACAGACATCTACAAGGCTTTCCGTGGCAGCATGGTCCATGAACCACAACATGGTCTCTGGCAGTAGTACAAACCATGGACATCAACATGTACTTGGGCCTCAGTAGGGACCAATAACACCACATGGCCTTTTGTGGTAACACAGACCACAAACATCTACACAGACTCTGATTCCAGCACTGTACTATAGGCTATGTTCTTAAATTATTCTTTAAATGAAAGAAAAAGATGTGTTAAGACCAATTTAAGTAATATACAATGTATACACATACAAAATATTACATGATATCATATTGCTTTAAAAATATTAATTTATTTTATGACTATGTATGTTTGCCTGCATATATGTAAATATGGCATGGGTATGCTTGGTACTCATGGGGCTAGAAAAGCATGTCAGATCCTCTGAAACAGGAGTTATTGATCGTTGTGAGCCACCTGATGTGGATGCTGGGAATCAAACCCAGGTTCTCTGGAAGAGAAACTAGGTGCTTTTATCCATTGATCTATCTCTAAAGTTCCAAATTTTGTGTTTTCATAGTTATCAATTAAAAATTAAAGTAAAATAATAAAACATGTATACGAATTTAAATTTTATAGAGGCAAGTGCCAGTTTGTGAATGGCTAAATAGTGTACAATTAAACCAAATAAGAGAATTATAGCAGTAGTGTAAATGAATAAAGTATCTCTATAGGCAGTAAAGTAAAAATGCAAATAGAAAGTTAAAGTTGCAGAATTTTATGAATAATATTATATGGATTATTTTAAAACAATCTATATGTAATGTTATATCATTTAACTAAAACAATCAATCTACATATAATAGACTCTAAGTAATTTCTATTTTGTGTGTACATTTGAATATTTCTAAATTCATGGAAAAGATTCTAAAAAGATATACATCAAGCTAATAAAAAGATTATATTTTTAGGAGATTTATTTATTTACTTCATTTATTCTTCCCTCATGTGCTACAACCCTTCCCTCATCTCCTCCCATTTTCTCTCTCGATTTCTCTTCTTTCCCAGATTCACTTCCTTATCCATTTCCCTGAAGAAAAGGACAAGTCTTCAAGGGATATCAACCAAATATGGCATATCAGGTTTCAACAAGACTAGGCTTCCTTCATATTAATCCTGGTTATTCTTAATCAAGAGTATGTGTGTGCTGCTGTGTGAGTTTCTGTGTGGCATATGCATGCAGATGCTCAGAGGCCAGAGATGGCATCAGATTCCCTAGAACTGAAGTTATAGATGGTTGTGAGCTGCTTAGTGTGGATGCTGGAAACTAAACCCAGGTTCTCTGTAAGGAGAGTAAACACTCTTAACTGCTAGTCATTTATTTAGTAGCAATGTTATTAGTGAAGAACATAAAGATGAGGCTTAGGAGTGATGGTAAGAGCAGACTCTAGATTTACACCTAGTTTTAATTTTTTATAAGTAAAGCATAAAGATTAATGTAATAATCCATACTTTTATTTTAGGTGCTTCATTGCTACCTAATTACACATATAAAGTGCTTATAGTCTGTTATAGCAAAGTTATGCTGTATTTTTATATTATTTTCTCAACTGAGATCTGTCACTGAATATTTTAAAATAAGAGTGTACTTTCAATGGGCCTTTGGTGTTTTTCCAGTTGGAACCACATACAAGGCATTCTGAGGATTAGATAGTGTTTGTCATACAAGTACAATGTTTTAAAATAAAACTTACTGGGTATCATTCAAGCACTACTTCAAGTTTGCCTCAATGTTCCATAAAGACTAGAAAACTTTTATGGTCCTGGGGTGGGGAATATTTTCCATAGAGTTTTGTAGGTTGAGAAAATTCAGCATCCATTCTAAACTTGGTCTGGGGTGAGAAGGAAGTAAACTGCAGAGTGAGCTGTCAGCAACTCCCTAGGATCTGACTGAGCCTAACACATGCTCTCCACATTCTGACCTTTGCTGTCAATCGCCATTCTCCAATAGCCCATTCTTCTTATACAATTATCATCTGTTCTCCAGACGTCAACATTTGGATATCATTTTTACAGGCTGTCATTTATCATTATTTGGGGAGTAAAGAGACTGTAAAGCATTATTTGCATTCCATATACTCTGCTTACATAGAAGAAAATGTCTCCCTTTTTATACATACACACACTTTAGTGACAGGTATGCTACATTTAAATAGCAATTTAGAAGAAAAACTATGAGTTGAGAGCTTTTAAGCTTTTATACCATGGATGTTTTAACTTAAAATACTAAGTCACATAAGTGTGTCAGTTAATGTGCTAACACGAACAATAAATGAGCATAAACAAAATACGATTTTCTGCCATTTTAGTAATTTATCAAATTATGTCATTATTTGAAATGAAAAAAATTTCCTTGCATTAAATGATGATTTTTGAATTAATTCTCATTAAGTGATGTGACAGGCTTAAGAATTTTTTGCTCTTTAAAATTTCTCCTGTAAAAGTGTTATGATCTCAGTTCAGGTTTAGTTTTTTCAGTGCTTTCAAAGTGAGTTTTGCTTTAAATCTCCAAAGGCCACATAATTTCAATATATTTTACATATGGAATAAATAAGTTGAAGACTTTCAATATTAACTTTACAAAGACATTTCTTTATTAAGTTCTAGAAGTGTAGGAAATAACGGGAAATTACTTTCGACAATTCAGCTGCTTCTGTACACAGCTGTGCTCTCAGAAGAAGAATATTTCTTCCTATTATCACTGGAAATGTTGTCATTCTCTTTCACTATTTATATTATTGGTCACATTTATTTATATAGCATTTTGTTCTTCAAAAATCATGCATTTCCTAAACATTAGGTCATAGATTGAAGGCTAGAGGAATGAAGAAAATCAGGGCAGAAAATCACAGAGTGTTATAATATTAAATAAAGAAGGGACCTTAAAAATTACTTCCATATTTCATAGATTAGGGATCTAAGCTTTACAGATCAAGAGCACACAGCAGCTTGGAAGCAAGGCTGATCCTGGAACTTGGGTTTGCTGACTTTCATACTACTTTATTTCCACTAAAACATGGTAAGAAAAGATTTAAGAGATTAAGTTCAAAGAAAATAGTAGATAAAGGAATTAACTTTTGTACAATTTGATGACACAGTTTCATTAAGAGTATTACACTTTACTTACTCAGACCCAGAAAGACAAACATGGTATGTACTCATAAGTAGATATTAGACATAAAGCAAAGGATAACCAGATTACAATCCAAAACTTCAGAGAAGCTAAGTAACAAGGAGGACCCTAAGAGGGACATGCATAAATCACCCTGGGAGGGGGAAATAGATAAGATTTCCTAGGTAAACTGGGAAGGGGAGAGAAGAAGAGAAAAGGAGAACATGAGGGAACTGGATGGTCAAATTGGGGAAAGGACAGAGAGGGAGAGCAAGAAAAGAGATATTTTGATAGAAGGAGCCATTATGGAGTTAGGGAGAAATTTGATGCTAAAGAAATTCCCAGGAATCTACAAGGATGACTCCAGCTAAGACTCCTAGCAATAGCAGAGAGGGTTCCTGAATTGACCTTCTCCTGTAATCAGACTGATGACTACCCTAACTGTCATCATAGAACCTTCATCGAGTAACTGATGGAAGCAGATGCAGAGATCCATATCCAAACACTGGGCCAAGTTCCTGATGTCCAGTAGAAGATAGAGAGGAGGAATTATATGAGCAAGGGTGGCAGGAATCAAGATCATGATGGAGAAATCTACAGAGACAACTGAACCAAACTAGTGGGACAGAACCACCCATAATGGGCAGAGTCCTTTCCCATCAATCACTAATTAATATGTCTTACAGGCTTGCCTGCAGTCAGATCTTATGGAGGCATTTTCTCAGTTGAGGCTTCTTCTCTGGTGATTCTAGCTTGTGTCAAGTTGACATAAAACTAGGCAGTACAACTTATCTTCTGTAAACCTGACACACAAATACTTCACTTTTCAATTAGAACCTTTCCTTTTTCATTCATCCCCAAGATGACATGCTAATATTAATATAACATATATAAAACAATATAAATATAAAACAACACAATATAAAACAAAAATAATTTAAATGTCCCACAATCCTTACAAATTCAATCACATTAAAAGTTCAGTCTCTTTAAAATATCTAATCTCTTTTAAAATCCAAAGTCTCCTTGAACAGTTTCAGTCTTTCAGCTGTCAACTTCTGTAAAAACCAAAATTAGGTTAAACATCTTCTTTACGAGGAAAGATCCAGGGCATGAGTTATAATCTGAACCAAGCAAAACTAAACTTAACACTGTAAATAACTCAATGTCCAATTATCTGGGATTCATTCACAGTTTTCTGAGCTCCTTCATGGAGTTTGGGTTACTTCTCTAGCTCTGATATTTGCAACACACAACTTGTGTTCTAGGCTCCAGCTGGCTCCACAGCTTGTGTTCTAGGTTCCAGCTGGCTCCACTCCATGACTACTGCCATTCTTGATGGTCATCATTTGGCACTGGCATCTCAAAACTGCTTGAGCCCCTTGCTACAATAGGGCTGAAGCTTCAGCAATAGCCTCCCCCCTAAAATGTCACAAGCCAGGCCTCCATCTTCTGCATTGCTCTCATCATTCTTATCTTACAAATTCTCACAGAACAGCTCAATGAGCTTCCAATACTCAATGGCTTTTCTATCCCAAAGTTCCAAAGTCCTTCCACAACCCTCCCAAACACATGGTTATGTGTGTCCCAGTAGTACCTTACTCCCAGTACCAACTAAACCAGTATTATTCATGGTTCTTTAGAGTAACAGAACTTAGAGTGAATGTCCATCTATAGAGAAAATTAATTAGAATGATTTACGAGCTGCAGCCCAGCTTATCCAATAATGGCTTGCTATGAGCAGAAAGTCCAAGAATCCAGATGTTGCTCAGTACTGGATATCTCAGGTAGTCTTGAGTATATACTGGAATACCAAAGAATTAGGCTTTAATACCAGGAAAGGAATAGACTTCATAAGGCAAACAGGCAAAGAGCAAAAGCTTCCTTCTTCCATGTTTTTACATAGGCTTCTAACAGAAGATATGGCTCAGATTATAGGTATGTGTCTTCCTACCTTAAGACCTGGATTAGAAGTAGATCTTCCTACTTCAAATTAAGCAAAAATCCCTCAGTTGTATGCCCTCCAATTCGGGATTTTAGTTAATTCCAGGTGTAGTCAAATTGGTAACAAAGAATAGCCAAAGATTATGACTTGGGAGAGACCTGTAGTTTGAGAGAGAGAGAGAACATCCTGGCTCAATCCTAGGTCTAGTTCCTTTGAGGTGCAGGCAGGAAAGACCAGACTTTGTTGGTGCACTGGCTGTGGGACTCGAGCTAAATATGGAGGGTTGCAGCAAAACAAGGATGAGATTGTCAGGGGTACTCTCCAGGTGAGACACTGAAAGAGGATCTGGGAAGTCTGGAAATGGAGTAGAGTGGTAGACGCACAAGGTACCTGTGGGTAGATAAAGGTAGGGTAAGTCATGGCTGAAGCCTTGAAGTTAAGTACAGTTGTTTATGGTCAAACCAGGCTTGGGCAAGAGAAGTCTGATTTTAATTTAAAACTTTTTGTCTTTTTTATTATGTCTATGTAGGTATGGGAACATTTATTGTACATTCTTAACCACTGAGTTATCTCTACAGACACCATTACATTAATTTTCCTATTGCTTTTCTGTGTTGTTTGCTGAACTAATGTTGGTTTTGCTTTAGTCCATCAAGAACTGTATATTAAATTAATTGATTTTCAGGTTTCTTACCAATTATATATATTATTGGCATAAATCCTACATGGTTTTTGTATATAATCTCTTGTAAATCTTTCTGGATTCATTTTATTCATTAATTATTGAGGATTTGTGCATGATGTTAATGAGAGTGATTTATCATTGTATTTCTTTTGTAATATTTGGTTTTAGTACAAGGACAAACTAGATCTTGGAGTAAGTAGAAAAGGATTTCTAGTTTTTCAGAGTTAAAGAATCTACATACCTTTTAAATATTTGGTAAAATTACTTCTGGAGCCATTTTATTTTGGGCTTTTCTTTGTTGATAGATTTTTTGTTTGATTAATAACTAATTCAATCTCTTAATAGTATATTAAGATATATTCAGGTTTTGCTGTATCGTTCTAGGAGATTTTCCATTTCATGTGACATTTGATTTATATTTTTTGTAATATCCCACTGTAATATATTTTCATTTCTTTGAATTTATTATAGTGGTCTCAGGGCATGTGGTAGTCCTGCAAGGAATTGGGAAGCAGAGTATTTGGTATCTGGGAAAGACAAAAGACCATAATGGTAGAGAAGCAATAGCAGCAGGTGTTAAGAAAGTGAAAGAGACAGGTAGAGACCAGGAGGATGCAGAGAATGGAGAAGCACCACAGTTAAGGAAAAAAAACTCAAAATGACAAACTTCATTAGAACAGAAAAAGAGCTCCAACCAAGTGGACAGAAGGAGCTCAACAAGTGGGAGCTGAGCCCAGGGCTCTCTGTTAGCCTCCAGTGTCCATGGCCCTTCTGGAATCACCCTCTCCCCTTCTCCCTGTTGGTCATGCTAGTTTATCTTCCCTTAGTTATGCTGTTCCCCCCGCCTGCCATTGTTAGTGGCAGTTCACATTTCCTAATATTTCCTAATATTACCCAACAAGTTCTCACATTTCTAAACAGTTCCTAAGTTTCTAACAGTTCTTAACTATTTCTAACAGTTCCTAATAATTTCTAAAAGTCCATAACAGTTTGTAACAGTACCTATATGTTCCTAATATTACTAATAATTCCTAATAGTTCCTAACATTTCTTAAAAGTTCAGAACAATTCCTATCAGTTTCAAAGTCCAGGAATGGGGAAGGGATCAGGTGTAAAGAGGTAGTTCTTCTTAAAGGGATATATCATTGTTTTCCTGATTTGCTCAAATTTCTTCCACCTTCCTTTAAATTTGATACTAAAATAATTTTTTACTTGATTTTTATTCTTTAAACTTTATCTGTTTCAATATTTTTGAGGTTATTTTTCACTGACAAAAATTGTTTAAACATATATTTCTTTTTTCTTCTTCTTTATTTTGTATTTATAAAAAAACAGTAAAATGAATTTAAAATGCTGAAAAGTTAACAATAACTATAAAGAAGATAAAAATCATAAGCATGACTTATCAAGGGTGATAATGCAAATAAGATCGCTACACATATATTTACTTTGTGTTCAGCTTTCCCTCTGAATTTTTTTTTCCATCCCTGTATATCCTTATTCAAGGTCCCTTCCCCCTCCCACCACATCAGGTCATTTTTTCTTCTCTGCAATTCCCCCTCCTCTCCCTGGGCAGGGAGCAGACAGTCCTATGGTCCCACTGACCCAATAATGCTTGGATCAGTCTCCACTCCTGGCCAAATCCAGTTTTGTCCCCCCTCCCTCAAGAGTGAGTCAGGTGTTCCTATAGTTGGAGTGGGGTCCGAAGGGTCAGTCCAGGGTGTTTCTGATCCCAAGCTGTTCAGTGGTTGTGGTTTGCCGATTGGGCATGCTTGGCTTTTTTTTCTTGTTTGTTTGTTTAGAGACCACTAATGAGTGAGGACATTCCCTGCTTATCTTTCTGAGATTGTGGTACCTCGCTCAGGAGGATATTCTCCAAATCCATCCATTTGCCTGCGAATTTTAGGATATCATTTTTTCTTACTGCTGAGTAGTATTCCATTGTGTAGATGTACCACAGTTTGTTAATCCATTCTTCAGTTGAGGGACATCTAGGTTGTTTCCAGGTTCTTGCTATTACAAATAATGCTGCTATGAACATAGTTGAGCTA
>PVIH01015414.1:0-49766 GCA_004025045.1 Sigmodon hispidus | reverse complement strand
AATGGGGGGTATGATTAGTGTGGGTAAAATGTGGGATAGAAGGGGTTTTAGACAAGTGGAAATGTGAGGGCTGTGGTGAAACATGGGGATACTAGGAGTGTGGAAGAAATGGGGGATGAGTGGTGTGGGAAAGTGGAGGGATATGAAGGCAATGGGGGGATGAGCATCGTGGAGTAAAGGAGAGGGGTATGGGCAGTTTGGTGGAAGTGAGGGGGTATGAAGGTGTGGGGGAGGAGAGGGGAGGAAATGGGGAAATTTACTCTTGTGATCTTTGCAAAACTTCCACACCACAGTAAGCACAAAGCACAAAGAAAAAAAGACTCAGACTTTAAACTTTCTCAAAAACATGCCCTTTCTGCTAGGAAGGGTACATAGTCATACCATTCACAAAGAAAAAAAGAAAGACAAGAGAAGTAAGGTGTGTCGGTCCCTTTCCTTGTTGCTATGGTGAAACATCAGACAAAATAACTTAAGGAAGAAAAGGCTGCTTTGGACTCATTGTTAAAGAAAGGATCTAGTCCATCATGGCCTTGAACTCAGAGATCTGCCTGCCTCTGGCTCCAGAGTGCTGGGATTAAAAGGCATGCACCACGACGCCTGGCTCAGATTTTGTCTCAACACTAGTCTCCCCACCAGTCCAAACAGACTCGGACAAATGATGAAGGAAGCAAGCTGTGTGAGAGACCAGGAAATCTCCAGAAGGACGCACACACTTGTGGTGAAGAGTCCACAGAAAAGCCATCACGAAAAGATGCGAGTGAGGCTGCTAAGTATAAGACAAGGGTTTCTATTCTCTTGACACTAGAAAGAAGGGAGAGGGATGAATTATGGGGCCGTCTTGGGTGTGGAGAACGACTGGATACTGCTATTAGGGCCACAGAGAGGGGTTTAGGAATCAGCAATGCAGCCTGGGAATGGAAAAGGCGGTAAGTTCTCTTTGGAAACGTTAGGGGTCGCCTGTGAGTAGCAAGAGAAGCAGGGGCGTGCTGCGTGAACTATTGCGGCTCCATCCAGGAAGAGCTAGGCTGGCTGTCAAGCTTCACTCCAAGTCCTGCGGTTTCGAGGGGTACTCCCCGACTCGGTCCCGCATTTTCAGCGTTCCGAGATCTGTCCAGAAGCACCCCCCCCCCCCCGCCGCAGACAGTTCAGTTACATCTTCTGGATACCTAACTGTGGAGAGGGGCGGTGATGATGGACAGGTTCAACCATAACTCTTAGGATGCTCTGGGGCCCGGTTTTGGGGTCGCGCAGGCTCGCTTTGTAGTCCATCACCTCTCACTCAGGACGCCCTTGGGTTTGAGAAAAACCCAGGCTTTCTTTCTTTCTTCTTTTTCTTTTTTCCTCCCCAGCTCCTTTTCTCTCCAGCGCTAACCTCCCTGAGTCCTTGCCCAGGTTTAGGATCACTGTCTCCCAGACACGGGGTTGCAGAGAGCGGGTTCCCTCTCCTCTGGGTGCCCAGCAGCGAGGCCGGCTCTATTGTCTTCATATGGAAAGGGTTGTGCTGTGTCCTGTCCCAGGTGAAAAATAGTCTTAGGACCGCCTGGCCCCAGTCCAGAGACCTCGAATCTAGGCTGCTGCAGCTGAAACCCCGGCGGCCGGCGCACGTGCGGCCGGCTTCTGCGCAGGGGCGTTCCTGCGCCTTGATCCTTGCCAGGCGCAGCGCTGCGGACGCTGCGCTAGTGGCTCTTGCATTCCCTGTCCCAGCAGCGGTCGCGTAGGTCGGGGAAGCCCGGCCGGGTGCCCGGGAAACCGAGCAGGGGAGGAGCCCGAGCGGGAGGGGTAGGAGGGGGCGCAGCCCCGCCCCCGCCCCCGCCCCGCCCCCAGTGGCCGGAGTCCGGGCTTCAGCCCAGCGCGCCGTAGCCTGCGAGCCCGCGAGCCTGCGAGCGGTGGCGGCGGCGGTGGCGGTGGAGGCGGCTTCCCCTTCGCGCAGACCAGGCATCCTGGCCCGTGCGGCCCGCTGACCCTGGGGCCCGCGCCCCACGGGGCAGGGATGCATCATGGCTACATTGGCTTGTCGCGTGCAGTTCTTGGACGACACCGATCCTTTCAACAGTACCAACTTCCCAGAGCCCAGCCGGCCACCGCTGTTCACATTCCGCGAGGACCTGGCTCTGGGCACCCAGCTGGCCGGGGTCCATCGGCTGCTGCGGGCGCCGCACAAGGTATAATCCCGCGGGGTGGGTGGGGAGCTGGGGACGCAACCCCTGCAGCCTTGCCTGTCAGGGTGGGGGCGCTGCAGTCGTGCTGGGCTGGCAGAGGCCCCGGGGACACGCGCCCAAGGGCAGATACCACTGAGGGTTAGGCAGAGGGGCCGGGAGCACCCAGTGGCTGTGGCTGGCGGGAAGGACAGTTCCCACGTCCTAGCCCAGATCTTTGGATGAGAGGGGCCCAGCAGGTGCCATACCGGCCGGAGACGGGATGCATTGGGATTTCCATGGCTTCTCCGTTAGCTCGGCCTGGTGGGCGGGGTGCAGCTCGGACGCCTGGGCGATGAGCCCCGGTACCCGGTCTGTCCCCGAGCCGGGCACGGAAAGAGCTCCGGGAGCCGCGGGAGTCGGTTTCCTGGAAGAGAGCCCTGAGTGATGCCGGGGACAGAAGCGCTGTTGGGCCTCCTTGGCACCGCGGGCGGGTGGGCGACCCTCGCGACAAAGCACGCTTTCCCGGAACACCTCCCCCTCCTCCTTCTGGGAAGGGGCGCGCACCGAGATAGTGTTCACGCCATCCCGTTTTTTCTGCCGAGGAGCAGGTGGCCTCAGGAGCCTTGGAGGAGCAGCCCCTGTGGGAGGAAGGGCGGGGGCGCGGGCAAGAGGCTCACAAAGCCTTGGCCCAGGAGCCCCAAATGAGTGTCCCCTGGGAAGAATGGCGTCTCAGTCCACCCGTTAGAGTTTTCTTTTTTCATCTCTTTTCTTTCTTTTTTAACCCTTTGAAGGAGGCCAGGCGTCTTGTAAAGTGATTGTAAAGAGCAGGGCATTGAAAGCTAATCATTTAGCTCTCCGGGAAGGCCTTCCTCCCACTTACACAGATGAACTGCACCTTGAAGGCTTTACTGCCTTGCTGTATTTTCTGCTTAGGTCCACATCAAAGTTTAGAGATAATTAATTCTGTGAGGGTCAACATGGACAAATATTTGGAGAGGGAACCCTCAGTTCCAAGAGCAGAAGTTATTTTGGAAAAGCCTCAGCTTTCTGTTAGATGCCCACTTATTGTGAAAGGAGGCTGTGTGGAAACCTGAAGAGTTTGGGATTGATATCCTTCTGCCCTGAGTCCCTCAGTGCTCCTTCCAGCCGACCTAACTAGTAATCCCCCCCTCCTTGAATGAGGACTGGGGCAGATCTTTGACATTCCTCCTGTACTGGCGCTGGGTGCCTGGTGTCACCGTTCTTGGCTTTTCTGACCACAGAGCATCACAACTTGGGAGACATAGGGCTTCTCAGGGTCGCTTTAGTAAGTTCTTGCCCCTTCTTCATCAGCGGATTCAGTTAAAAGTTTTCACAGTGTCTTTCACTTCATGGTTATTGCATTTAGCATGCTCTCAGATTACAGCGATCTTTTGTTGAAGCCACAGAAGCCTCATAATTGTGGCCTTGTGACCTTGAAGTGGTTTCCTTGGATCTCAAACCCTATATACATGGGTTGACCTTTCAGGCTCCCAACTCAAGTATGTTTTTATGTTTCCATAGTCTTAATCCAGTATTCCTGGAGTGGCAGGAAACCCTGGTGCCCCTCCCCCTTCCCTCTCCTTGAGCCCTCACCAGAAGCCACAGTCCAGCAGTCACACTGTCTCCCAGAACTTTCTAAGGTATCCTCTGTGAAACAAACACAAGAAGAAGATCAGTCTTAGACTCTTGGTCAAGGACTCAGCTGTATTTTCACTTTCTTTTACACACTAAGTTTCTGCATTTAGGAACAGCACAGGAGTTGACTGTTAACCAGAGTTCCTCCAAGCAGAATTCAGGGCAGCTGTGTGTACACGCACATGTCTTTACAATGCTAGTTAGTCTTCAGCAATTAAAAAACAAACAAACAAAAAAAACAAAAAGAAGGTCAGTCTTCCATATTCCGATCTAACCTTGAACTTGCTATGTATCTGAGGCTACCCTTGACATTTTGATTCTTCTTACCTGGGTTACAGTTGTGCACCTCCATAACCACATTTTGCAGTACTGGGCTCTGTGCATGCTATGCTAGGTGGGCATTCTAACACCTAAATTGTGATCTCCTGTCCCCCCAGCAGATGATCTTAAAGTTGGATGATTTTAAAGCCTGTAGTCTGTGCTCCACTGGACCCCAGTGCATGTTCTCACTAAACACCAGCAGCTCCATGAAATAGGGCTTTTATTATCTGCATTTCAGAGACAGAGAAGCAGAGGTAGAGAACAATTTAATAACCTGGGCGTAGGGAAATGAGAGCCTAACTGTGTGACAGGTCATCTGAGAGCTGCTCTGCTCCCTGAGTGGCTGTGTGATGAGGATAGAAGCTATACTTCCTTGGCTTTCTTATCTGTTACCTTTTCAAGTTCACCTAACATAACCATTTTTGTGTGCCAGGCACTTCCTAGCCTAGGGGCAGGTGATGTTCCAAGTTTAAGGGGCTTGTAGAATTCCCAGCTTGATAGAGTTCTTAGAGGTGGAAATGTACAGTTAGCAACTGGATGGGGTAGGCTCACTGACATTTCAGGTCACCAGTGAGTCTTGCTAGGGCTTAGGGAACACTTCTGGGGGAGTGCGGGGAGCCATCCTGAGATGGCCCTTTGCAGGAGGGAAGGGACTCTGGGAGGTAGAAGAGGAAGCAGGAGGATGCACTCATGTCTACACACTCCATTGTCCTTGGCCCACAAACAAAAGCATATAGAGTGTAAGCCTGGGCTTCATGAGCCCCTGCATCAAAACAAATAGGGCATTTGAGAGACTGGGGAAATGGCTCAGCTAAAATGGGCTAATCATTAATATCCCAGAAGAACCTTAAAACAAAACAAGTTAGGTGTAGTGGCTTGTGTCTGTAATCCCAGCACCGTGGGGGTGTGGAAAGGGAGGCATGTGGGATGGTGGGGACAAAAGGGTACCTGGGGCTTGCTGGCCAATCACCATAGCTGAATCAATAAGTTCCAGGTTTAGTGAGAGACTCTGCCTCACAGAGTGGGCAGTGATTGAAGAAGACACCTGATGTCAGCCTCTGGCCTCTACATATGCACAGGAACCTCCCCCCCCAACACACACATCATTACCCCCCCAAAAAAATCTAAGGGCATCTATTCTCATTTGATAGACAAGACAGAAAGTGAAAGAACATTTGTATAAAGAGTAATGACTAATTGCACCACAAAATAGCAATTATGACTTTGCAATTAAGATTTAAAAAATATTTATTTTATATGTCTGAGTGTTTTGCTCATAACGTCTGTGTATTATGTCTATTGTAGAACTGTGAGCTGCTATATGGGTGCTAGGACTCAAATCCAGGTATTCTGCAAGTGCTTTTATCCACTGGACTGTCTCTCCAGCCCCCAGGATGGTAATTTTTACTTACTCAGTAGTTAGGTTTAGGTGTGTTTTCATTGTGTACTAGGTACTAAAAAGGCTAGGGGTATGATAGCCAGCTATTCTAGGTTCTTGTCTGAGCAGACCCATACCACTTTCCCAAGCACACAGCTACTCAGGCCAAGGACTGACTATTGCATGTCATGATAAGAGAGACTAAATTTGGGAGTTGCCTGGTCGAGTGACTTTGGAATCCCAAAGTTAGCTTCTGATGCTGATCTGGCTCAATGAGCTCAACGGTTCCACTTCAGTCTCTTGAGTGTTCTCCTTCCAGGAAGTCTGTCCATACTGAGAACACATCTTACAGGGCTTGCCTTGAGTGGCCCCTTTCTTGCCACCTTTGTTTTTGTGGCTACCCACAGTGCCTCGGCTATCCTATCCAAAAAATGGCCAATGGCACTGAGGATTAGATCTTTGCTACAGGCATAAGGTGGATATCATTGGCCTTCTATCTGAACTGAACACTCAGGCCTCCCCAACCTACTGATTCAGAATATGTGTCTTAACTGGTGCTTGGGTAATTCCAGTACCAATTGCTGCCTGAGCGCACAGGTTATTGGTAAAGCACATTGGG
Source organism: Sigmodon hispidus (assembly GCA_004025045.1). Classification (NCBI taxonomy): domain Eukaryota; kingdom Metazoa; phylum Chordata; class Mammalia; order Rodentia; family Cricetidae; genus Sigmodon; species Sigmodon hispidus. The sequence goes on along the minus strand of PVIH01015414.1, from coordinate 43,654 downwards.
CTGTTAGTATGTGAGATTCTTATTATCTTCTCTCTCTTTAGGTAACTTCCTGAAGGTAACGCCCTGGTGGCCCTTTTCGCTATGTTGCACCTAGAAGCTGAGTAGTGCTAAGATAGGGTGCATACTATGTTGATTGACAGGTGTTAGTTTTAGAACACAAATCCACCCGTATTATTGCCCTAATGAATTTCCACCTTAATCCTCTTAAGGGACACATCTGTTTGCTACATTACATTGAGATTTTTCAAAGATGAGATCATTAGTAAACTTGGCAAGTGGGTTATGCCTTGGCATCTTAGGACAACGCTGTTTAAGAATGTTCTATGAATGGCTATGAGTCTAAGCAGGGTTGAATCTAACCCCACTGTAATTAGCTCACTTGGTTGGAACCTTGCTATTGAGATCGGGATCATGGGATTGAACCCTTTATGGGTCAGCTGGCTTTGCTTCATGCATGGCTACAGACCATGTCCGTAACCCAGCCAGACATCCAGCAGGTGCTCTCATGGATCCTTGCAAATATCTCAGTTGGAACAGAATGACAGCAGACTTGGAGGGTTGGGGCAGGGCTCCTCTGGAATGAGCTTGTGTTGGAGACTGTCCTATAGGGCTCCATGTCAGATTTCATTTATCACTGTTCCCAGCAACTGTGGCAGGTGGAAAGACAAGGAAATGCCAGTGAACACAGAAGGAAACTGAGGCATCGGTAGGTTAAACAGGTTGCCTAAGACCATGCTGCTTTAAATGAAGGAGCTGGGATTTAAGGTCAAGTCTTTTTTTACTCTGCAGCCAACTGTGTCCCATTATTAGAAAAGCAGCAGAGCACGTGCTGCTGCTCCCCACGGGGGTGGGGCAGGGCTGCCTGCCACAGGGCTGCCACTCACACTGCTCTGCTCTGTGAGTCCTGCCATGGTTGATGCTCAGGGGGCCTGTGCCTTTTGTCCTTGGAGTCCAACCTGGGTCCTTCAGCAAAACAACAGGCCCGACTTCACCCTCCCCCACGGGACTGTGAACTGTTAGTGCTTACTGGTGGCAGCTTTAAACTGATTAACATGCCAGGTCAACTCAGGAACGCCCTTCCCCCACCTCTTTTTCTTTTTCTACTGATGGAACTTCCCAACCCCATGGGACTTTGCTTCCTACTGCTCCTGGTGGCCACTACACCTCATCTGCTGTGCCCCTGACATCTCTGGCTGGCATAGGAATGCCGTGTTTGAAAACAACCTGTGGTTCTTCCTCCATTTGCAGTGTTGGGTTTGACATTCATACTTTTTTGGTTGGGAAGAGAGAGTAAAATGTGGAAGAATGGGAGAAGAATATTAATTCACAGAAAAACGTTAAAGCCTCACCACCTGGTGCCATCAGCAAAAGCCCAGTTGGAGGATGGATGTTGCAGTTTCCCCGTCAAACAAATTGTGAAGAAAAAGAGAAGACTAAGTTTGAGAGCTATATTAGCCAGTGTGAGGCTCTAACTGAAGGCCGAGTCAAATAACACATTGTAAATAAATGTTTCAGATTGATGGGGAAAATCAAGTGTGACTGGTTAGTTGCTAGTGCACCTGATTAACCTTTAAAACCCCATATTTATTTACTTAGTTTATGTGGGTATATACCTGTGTGCATGGACGTGCATGTAGGCCAGAGGTCAGCTTCCAAGAGCTGTTTTTCTCCTTCAGCCGTATGGTTCCCTAAACTGAACCCAGGTTGGCAGACATGGCATCTTTTCCTGCCCCATATGACTAATTTTAAAGTGAGATAAAACTATGTTGCTATTTTGAAATAAGAATTTTTGTCATTCAGAGATATGTAATGAAATATTTACAGTTCACATTATGAAATGACCGGAACTTGCTTCAGGGTGGTCTAAGATGGAGAGGCAGGTAGGTAGGTGGGTCAGTGTCCAGATAGGACCAGGTAGATAGTGGTCAAATACTTTTTCATATTGGATTCTATTTTATTTTATTTTTTTTGCAAAGAGATGGTTCCTTTGGGGTCAGAACTCTGTCATTAAACCTTACAGTTCCCTGAGCACGGTCACTATGGCAAAGTAGAGTTTTTTGTCTCACCACAATTATGTCTCACTGTGTAGCTCTAGCTAGCCTTGAACACATAGTCTTCACCTGCCTCTGCTGGTGCTGAGATTTCTGTGGCTGTCATGCCTGGCCTCCGATGATACATTTTCTTCCCACCCTGTTGTGGTTACCTTAGGATTTTGGATAGGCATCATTTTTGTTTGTGTTCATAGTGTCTTTCCAGGCCCAGCTGATCACCAAATCAATGTCAGGAGGTACTTGGTTCATCCGCCTGCTGGCTTGGTAAAGGAAATGCTCAGGGACAGATACATCTGGGCTCTATAGGCACCTGCATTTTAACCACGAAGTAAGATGTGGTTACAGCTGAAATAAATGACACCTTATATAAAGGCAGCCAGTTTCCCCTGCCGGTGAAGCCTGTGGCAGCCTCTTGGCCATACCAGGGCTTGATTTCCACTGAGCCAACACTGCCACTTCGTTCTGGCTCCAAAGAACATCGTGGGGTGTAACAAATGGCGGGAGTATTTTAACAAGTGAGAATAAAAGTTTGTGTATATTGGCATTTCTACTATTACCCTCAGCTTCTTTTTTATGGCAGACTAAAACATTTGTGGGCTAACTATCAAAGAGGGGATAAGATGAATCATTTGAAAGGAAAAAAATTCTACTACTAACCAGAAAGAACATATTTTCACAAGTTTCAGAATTTTAGAGACTGTAACAAGTGGGATTTACATTGTGTCTGTTAACAAAGTGAGGCTCCTCACTTCCTCTGGTTTAACCTCCTTGGGCCTTACTCTTCATTCCTGGGCTGGAAGTGCAAGTGTGCCCCACTGTGCAAGGCATCCACAACACCTTCTTCTTCCTAGTTAGTTTTGTAACTTAGAAATTAAAATGTCAGACTCCAAGGGGAGAATGTTTAAGGACTAATGTTAGAAAAATATCTTAAACTTTGTGAACAAACTGAAAAAAAGAGAAAGAGAATGTGGAGGGCTGAATAAGGAGCAGTCCCCTGGGTTTGTCAGAAGGAAAGGAAACTGTTTTGCAAATGCCTCATCAACTATTTATTTATTTATTTTTCTTGAAACAGATGTCCAAGAAGGAAGCTTCCCTGGTGTTCATAGGTTACTTTGTCTCACCACACTGATATTTTGTAAAGATGATACTGAAAGGGTGGGTGAAGTCTTAAACAAGAGTGTTATAGGATAAGCCCAAGGTGTTTTTAAATGACTTGCTTAATTAAAACATTGTGTGTGTGTGTCTGTGTGTATGCATATATGCCAAATGTATGTGGAGACCTGTGAAGGTCAGGAGATGAGGTCTGATCACTTGGAGTTGGGGTTGTAGGTGGTTGTGAGTCACTCCATGTGAACTCAGGATAAGCAAGCATTCTCAAGCACTGAGCTATCTCTCTGGCCCACAAAGGCATCTTCCACTGGTAGAACAGATGCATAGGGTTTTGTAGCAAATGGTTGATGGATGTATTAGATACTTTTATTGTTGCTGTGACTAAATAAAATAAGGCAGCTTATCAGGGGAAGAGGTTGTTTTGTCTTAGGTCTAGACTTTAGAGTCTATCATGGTAAAGGAGGTGTGGTAACAGAGACAGCCCCTGTCTGTGGGTGGTGGAAAGATGCCCAGAGAGGGGAACATGTGCTCAGCCAGCTTTTTCTCTTCTTCTCATGTAGTCCAGGACTCTTGTAACCATGGAAAGCTGCTGCCCACATCCAGGGTGGCTCTTTCTTAGTTAATCTTCTAGGAGATGTCCAGACTCCCAAAGGTGCTCTGTACTAATGCCCTAGACATTTCTTAATCCAATCAAGTAGCTTTCTAACTTCCCCACCACAGCCAGATGTTTGTGGCCAGTGCTGATAAGTTTAAAGCAGGTAGGACTCCCTGAGAGGTGTGTTCCTAGAGAACAGAATGAGGAGGAAGGTCCTTCTGACCAAACCAGGGTCATTCACAGCACTGCAGCTACTCGCTAGCCGTGGTTTTGAGGGAGGGAGTTTACCCTGCTACACTGTAATCACCTATGCACTTGTTTTTGCCGTGACTTGAGGTCATCTTTTCCAGTCCTGAGTTTGTTACAAGGGTGAGTCCAGTGTCAGTGGGACTCCTGCTGACTCATATACAAGAACATTCAGTAGCGTTGGCTTTGAGACAACAGGCACAAGGGTTTTCTTCTCTCCTATTTCTTCACTGCTCTTAGATGACAGCGAAACTTAATATAACTAATAGTACTACACCCAGAACTGTCTCGCTTTCATTCTCTGTGAACAGAGGCAGACTTCTTTACGGGACTCATCACTGCAAGGCAGTTTGAAGGTATATTGTAGGGAAACAGTATTGGGCTATGATGATTAATTTAGATTGTCAAATTGATTGGATTATGAAACACCTGAGGGAATAGTGATTCATGCTAGTGAGGGTACTTCCAGAGAGAATAAACTGTCAGGGCATGTGGGGGACCACATCCCATAGCAAGGATCTTGGGCTGGACCGAATATACAGAGAAATCCAGATGAGGATCAGCATCCATATCTTTCTGTTTCCTGGTCTGCCAAGGTGAGAACCAGCATTCTTATACTCCCGCAGCCACAGATGGCAAGCAGATCCTGCTGCTGTGCTATTGCTATTATGATGGACACAAGTAAACCCCTTTCTTTTCCCTTACACAAGCTTGGAGCAAGATAAATAGTTCAAGTTCACAGCTATTATAGAACTTTAAAAATAAATCTCAGTTCATCAGTATGTATCATTAGATACATACAAAAGGAACAACAATGAAGGTCTTATGGTGTCTGTTGCAGAATTTGGATCATTCTGCCTGCAGAAACTGCAAGTTCAGTTAGCTCTCCTGCACAGCTGTGGGTTTGAACTGTGTTCGTGAACTGAGGATGAGGTTTGTGGAGAGAGGTTATACTGGCCAAGTTAGATGACTGAGAGAAGAGTCAAGGGAGGCGCCAGCCTTTACATGACACATAAGATAGAGACTGAGTGTGTCTAGGTTTGGAGACAATAGCCAACTACAGCGAAGAAATGCCAATCATCACCCGAGGGGACTGTTCCTAACACTTCCACATCTCACCGTAACTTGAACATGAAATACAAGAATAAAACTGAGCATGTTTTAAGCCATCAAATGTTTTTTAGGCACACAGTCTTTAATGTCAGCATAGTAACCCAGTTCCTGGACCATGAGCCATATAATGATTGCTTCTGGTTCATGATGGAAAGCACACTCCACTTCTTAAAATGTTTAACTTGCCCCAAACTTGTACATGCATGCATGAATGAACCATTAGATATTTAGGTGGTTGACAATAAAGAAATAACACGTAATTCCATAATACATTTACTTATAGGGAAAAAAACCCAGATCTTTGTGCTTGAATCTGCCTAATTTCTTAGTTAAATTCCTAGATGTTTAGCTGCTGTGTTGAAAGGTCAAGATCTCATCTTCCAGGGAAGGAATTTCTGCACTGTGGCCAGTGGAGGCTATTGACAAAAATGATGTCTTAGTCAGGGTAGAGAAGACAGAGGGACAGGCAGGCTCTGGATCCCAGGGCCAGATGACTTCTTTTGCTTTCCACTGTTGTCACCTCTGAGGGTGACACAGTGGTGACTGACAGAAGCCTGAATAAATGGTGTGTGTGTACCCCACTGTTCCCCTGTTGTATTTAGTTTATGGCTCAGACTTTCTGATCTAGCCCAGAAGTTCAGACCCACTCTCAGCTCTGCTTAGCCTCAAATAATCACACAGACGCTTATATTAATTTTACACTGATTGGCCTAGGGCCCAGTCATATAGCTTGCTAACTCTTTACCCTTAAACTAATCCCTTATTCTTACCCTGTTTGATCATGAGGTACATTTTCTTGGAGCAGCATTTCAGCTTCTTTCCTCTGTGTCTGCTGCCATCTCCTCATTGTGTCTCTGTCGCGTCCCTCTGCTCTGCTCTGAGATGTTCCCAAAGTTTTCTTAGTCTGGTAGCCCTGCCCACACTTCCTGTCTGCATTTGCCCAATCAGCATTTTTATTAAACCAGTAGGTGGGACAATTATTTATAGTGGAACAGAATACAACCCCTACATCCCCCACTGTTCAAAGGGCATCACTGTACCAGGTGGTCTTCTCAGCTGTGTACTGAACACCGTCAAGGAGACTAGTTCTTACTGTGTTCGGAGTCTGTGTCTCCCAGAAAGGTTCAAAGCCTAGCAGAAAGACACACAACTGAACTCCTCCATTAGAGTGCCTAGCACCTGACAAGTAATTGGCTCTATAAATGTCTTTAATATTTGAAAGAATGGTATTAAGTCAGAACAATTATATATGTAAAATGATCGTACCCATGGTAGATCTGTCACTTTCAGGAGCTTATGTTTTCAGATGTTTGTCGGATCCCTACTCTCCCAGCATGAGTACTGCATGTTATACCTTCTCGAACTGAAGGTGAGTGTGGCAGAGGCAGCTATTGATTTTGTCTTTCTCCACACTGGATCTACGCCAAGTCCTCAGACAAGAAAGTCTAACTTATACAGAAGGTCAGGTTGACAAGGCGCGGCCACCTGATCCTCTAGATGTTGTTTTCTGTGGTATTTGGGTTGGAATTCTCACCATCATAGAGAACCATTCAACACAGTCGTGTCTCACCAGAATTCCACTGTCTAGGAATATAAAATGACACAACCAAATACCTTCCTGAGCCATCAGACATTCTTGAGTGTGTCATTTTCAGTGACAGCATGATAATCCATTCATGCATATCATGAGATGGGACTGCTCACTGGCTGTCCCCTTTCACCCGCAGACACATATGCAGATGAATTCATATGGGGGACACTTGGGAGACGGCCTGGGTCAGGGCTTCTATGATGGAGGGGAGGACGTCAGGTGGGACTTGAAGCCCACTGTCCAAAATGGAGAACTGCCATATCCTTTGTTCTTTTCAATTTTTTCTCTATTCTTCTCTCATATAATACATCCCGACCACAGCTTCTCTCCACTCCTCCCAGCCCCCCCCCCAGATCCACTCCCTTCTTCTTCTGCCTCCCCAAGAAAAGAGCAGGCCTCTTAGGAACTTCAGCTGAAAACGGTACGAGATACAATGAGACCAGGCACAAACCCTCACGTCAAGGCTGGTCAAGGTGATCACGTAGAAGGAAAAGAATCCCAAGAACAGGCAAAAGAGTTAGACACTCCCTGCTGTCAGGAGCCTACTGTACACCAAGAAAATAGCCATAACACATTTGCCGAGGACCTAACACAGACCCATGCAGGCTCCCTGATTGCCACATCAGAATCTGTGAGCCCCCATAGGCCAGCTTAGTTGATTCTGCAGCCACTGGTACTGCTATGTCTTAATCCAGGTTGCTGTCGTTGCTTTGATCCCAAGCACTGAGTCATGTTGCTGCCTATGCTTAGTGTTAGGGAGGGAGAGGGCTGCTGTGTGCAGGGATAAGGGACCCCTCCCTCACTCCCTTCCCCAAGGCCACTGTGGCTGTAGCAACCATGATTAGCAGGTCTGAGGAGGCAAGAGTTGTGGCCATGGAGCCTAACTATTTCCATATCCATATGTTTCAGTATTTTATTTATTTATTTTATTTGTTTGTTGAGATGGGTGTTTCATGTGGCTAAGATGGCATTAAACTCATGGTCTCCCTGCCTCCACTTTATAAGTGTTGGGATTACAGGCATGTGCCACCATGCCCAGTTCTCACACTGGGTATTCTGATTTTTGCCAACCCTGGAGGTGCTGAGTAGGAGGTAGCAGTCATTTTAGGAGGACTGATCCTGGGGAATTTTCTTCTTTGTTTGATCTTTGCAGCAAGCCACAGACATACTCAGGCTGACTTCTGAGAGTGGCTTCTGTAAACCTTCTAGAACACAGCAGTGCCTGGGTGGGTGCTCTGGGCAGCCAGGGCCTGTAGTTCAGATAGCTTGGTCAAACTTCTTGTGCATGCTCCAAGCTCATCCACATACGTGTCTAACAGTGTGAAAGGAGAGTTGGACGGTCCTCTCCAGAACAATAGATTTGTGAGTGGTTTTCTTTTTCTTTTGTTCCCAGAACTGGGTGAATTTTTGTGGACAATGATTCACCACTGAGTATGCCAGTAATAGAACCATGGCATGTCTGCACAGTTTATAAGGTACTGGGACATGGATTAGCCTGGCTGGTCCCTATATAACCTTTGAGGGGGAGCAACATGGTGCATTCAGGTCCCCATTACCGAGATAAGAGAACAGTTCAGTAATGTTGTGACAGATAGCATGCAAACAGCCCCTCTCAGGAAATAGTCCCTCTCAGGAAACAGCCCTTCACAGGAAACAGCCCCTCTCAGGAACTAGCCCCTCTCAGGAAATAGCTCCTCACAGGAAACAACCCTTCACAGGAAATAGGCACTCACAGGAAACAGTTCCTCTCAGGAAACAGCCTTTCACAGGAAATGGCCCCTCACAGAGAACAGCTTCTCATAGGAAATAGCCTTGCACAGTGTGAGAAATAGTGTCTCAAAGGAAACAACCCTGATAGGAAATGACCCTTTACAAGGCAATGAAACTTGAACTTGATGCTCTTTATGTCTCTCAGATGAGAGAGGCATATCACAACCTGTCAGAGAGAAGAGTGAAGGAAACTGACACCAGAGAAGTATGCAGAGGGATGTTGGAGTATTTTTTTTTTTTTTGGCTGTTTTTTTTGGGTCTGGGAGGTTTGTGACTTGGCGTGCGCAGTGGCAGTTGGAATCTGGTTTGTGGCAGCTTTTGTTTTTTAAAGAAATGAATTATATGCTTATATCTTTTAAACTGTTTCCTGGTAAGTTGATCATTCAGATATTAGCTGGTGAGAACCCTTTTCTGATGGTTTATGTTGTTTTCTCCTCTCAAAGGTGCTTGTGGGTATTGGCCTGGTGTCACAGTCTTAGGAGAGCAGCAGAGAGTGACATGGAAAGGTAGTAAAGTGATGGTGGCTGGCTCCTTTACATCTGAGAAGGCTGTGTGCCCATGCCCGTTCCTGTGCCATCCATCTTATGGGCTCTGGGGAGTGAATCTAGGTCTCATACATGTCTAGACAAGTGCTCTACAATCGAACATCAGCCCCATTCATCTATGTTTATCCTTCTAAAATTTTGAACAGCATCATCTCCCTTGTAAGGCTGTTAGCAGAAAGATCAGAACAGTGTCTCACCTTCATTGTATGTCACATATTTATGTGGCGTCCGGTCCCAGCTGTGTGACCCTCTCAGGGTATGCCCATTCCCCTGAATGTGATCCTGTGTCCACAACTATCCCAGCACATCTATTCTCCCTACCCACTATGGTGTTCCCTGCAGGTCCACACTATGAATGCAGTGACGAAGCAGACCTGACACGCACAGCCCCACCCGCCCCACATGCCTCTTTATCTGCCCTCCCAAGCTCTGCCTTTCTTCTCTTCTCATGGAGAATCTAGCCCTTCTCTGTTGTCCGCGCTCTCCACTTCTCTATGGGGTTTTTTCTAACATTTATATGGCTTACAGCCTCTCATCCAGACAAGTCCCATCCCTTGGCCCCTGAGTCCAACCTTCCTTGTTTAAGCTCTTCTGTCTTCTCTCATGGTCCCTCTTGTTCCATCCTGGCTTCTGTCATCATTGCAGAATGATTTCGCTTGCTAATGTATTTGCCTTTCACCCCCATAGACACTTTCTTGACTTTAGTATCTTATTTGTCAAATTTGGTCAGTGCCATTTATTTTTTTCTTTATCTTTCTGTTCCTCATGCCCTTTGAAGCTGCCTGTCAGGACACCCCTTCTCTACTCAGTCCACTCCTTTCTGCGATTCTTCAAGGGCTTTCTGGTGACCCTGGAGTTCATATCTCTGGTCCATTTCTCTTTCTGGGTCTGAAAAACACTACCTCGCTGTTCCTTGGACAACACTGCAGATGTTGAATACACAGCATGTCTGGAGCAGGCCTTCCTGTAGCCATGTGCTGCCTCGGTGAAGAAAGCATTATCAGCATTGTCCTGTCCAAGAGTCTCTTTCTGGTTCCACTTCTGTCCATCCTCACATTCTGTCATTCCTGGTATGTCTTGGGATCCCCCTTCTCTCTCCATTCCATTTGTAGTTGTAACATGTAGAAAAAGTTCAATGTTTATTAGGGGACTAAAAGATGAGGTACTATTTGAGAAAAGGTTAAACCATGGGAGGATTGCTTAAACCATATGTGTACCTGTGTTTATTCTGCTGTGGATACAAATCAGTGGAAAACGTCACACCTCTAGACAATTGTTTTTATTCTCTCTCACTCCTTCCTTGGGTCAGGAATTTGGAGGTTCTCAGTGGTGTTTTGACTCAGAGTATCTCAGGGGTTTGCATCCAGGTGACTCTTGGCCTGGGTTTCTCATAGAAGGTGTTTTATCCACTGCCCGGATGCTGCTCCTGAGAAGATGTGAATAGACAGTGCCTGTCTCTGTGGTCTTTCTAGCATGGTGGCTTCCAGAAGCTGGACTTCTTGTACAGCAGTTTGAGGTTTCAAAGATAGCCAGAGTCAGAGGAATACCACGTGAAATGCTGGCACCTTTTTCTTAATGCTGTTCATTTGATGCACACCACAAAGGCTGACTCTCATTCAAGGACACAGACTGCGATGTCACTGTTTCACAGGAAGGATGCTGAAGAATTAGTGAACTTACACCATGTGTCCACTGTGAAATTCCAGCTCTGTGAACTTTCATATATCAGAGCCCTTTGTAACTGACAAGATTTGAGACCCTTCTAGAAGGTGTGTTCATTTGTGGCCATGTACTCTTCTCACCGTTTGCCTGGTGGCCACTGATCTCTCCTGAGAGATTTTTTTAGATCTCCACATAAGTAGAGTCATTCTTTATGTAATCTTGTGAAACTGGTTTCTTTACTCTGTATAATATACTTAAGATTTATCTAAGTTATTGGGTGTAATGACAATTCATTTTTTATCACTGAGTCCATATATGGCACTACCATAGTCTGTGCAGCAATTTGCTCATTGAACAATATTGTATTGTACAAAGTATAGACTTTTATTTTTTTCCTATGGTAAATACCTGGATATTGGATTGCTTTGGGCCAAAGTGGTACTTCCTGGCTCTCTTCGTAGACAGATACCCTTAGGAGAAATTGTTAACTGAGTCTTTGGACTTCACTGTCTAAGGACCTTTTGGATCTCTGCTGATAATCACTGTTCATAGCTGCTTGATTCTTCATTAAATCTTCCGAGGCCCTGATGTGGATGAATCATGAGATAAAGTTCTGGGATCTCTGTGTCACATTGTCACCTTGAGGTATGGCATTATGAAGCACTTGCTGTGTATGCTCATCCTATAGCTCCTCAGTGGGACAATGGCCATGACTGAGCTTTCAGGAGTACCATTTCTCAAATCTCAGAGTGTGTAGATCTCCAGAATTTCATTAGTCATCAGAATACAGTCAGCCCTCTGTATTGGAGGTGTTATATATGAGAATTCAACTAACTGTGGAGCTAGACTATTAGAAAAATCTCTGTATTACTGAGCAATTGCTCATGGGTTCCTCTGGTGGTCCAGGAATATGCTCAAATCCCCTGCTCCTCCCTCATTAGTGTCCCAGCAGGTCCCAGGAGTACTTTCTGCCCCATGGCTACCTTATGTCATGTCATGATAGCCCAGACTTTGGAAACCGTGGTTGGGAGTCCTAATTTCGTGTCCCCGCCTCACCTTGGGAATCTCCTGTTCCATCCTCCTCCCACAAGTGATGGGAAGAGCCCTGAGGTGGCAGCTGCTGCCAGCCAGAGTAAGGCTGCAGCTAATCCTGGTGCCTATGTAGTACAGAGTAGAGGGAAGGGCTGGTCTCAGGCCGGGGTTTCTTTGTTGCAGGGCTTTAAGACTGTTTGGGTCTGCCACACGCTCAGAGAACCATTTCTCTCATGAAATAAACAAAATAAAACAAACCAGCCTCTTCCATCTGCATAGTTCCTGCAGAAGTGTGTGCTGAGCTCAATGAGTGAACAGACAGCTCTGTAATGTCCGAACAGTTTAAATTTCACTATTTGGCACAGTGTTGTCTGGGGACCAGAGTTTGCCAAAGCTAGAGGACCCTGTGAGGGGCCAGGGGTTCTGACTAGGCTCAGAGCTCCATTTCAACTCTAGAAGGTACAACTGGGGCTTCTTTGTAGCTGATTCAGTGTAGTCAAAAGTCCCTCTGGTGGGAGGGAGGTCATCAAGTTGTGTGTGTAAGCCCAAAGCATGTGCTGGTCACACTCAAGTGTCTTTAGTGTTTAGAGTCTCTGATTGGAGTCCAGAGTAATCTGTGATTTGGAATTGAAACTGATAAGACCAAGCCCACTGGCCCACCAGGGTCCTGGTCTGTTTGGAGGTCAATAGCTGGTGGTGTAGTTTCCACCAAGCACACGCCATGTTCCTAACTTGTCAGCTTTAGGAAAACAACGGTGAACAGAATGGGCAGGGACCCGGACCTCAGGGCTCTTCTGGTCTAGGAGGAGAGACCCAGTGGCCAGCGACCCAGGCTGTGGATATGAGGAGCAGCTCTCTATCCAAGCACAGAGAAGGGCTGTGTCTTACCTGTTGTGAACTCCACCACTGGCCAGATGTGCATCCATAGGGCACGTGTGAACTCTTAACATTTTCGGCTACTAGAACTCCCAGAAGATGGCCGCAAAGCCAGTGACAGCGCCTTTGCCTCCTGTCTCTTGGTGGCACTTGTAAATGAGTTTGCCAGCTTCTGTGTGTAAGTTCATGTTTTGTGGACGACACCCAATGTGTGTCCCTTGCTGACAACCTAGGTATTAGGCTACTGCAATATCCAGTTGTTCTTCACACTCAAGTCCATTATGAGGTTTTTTTGAGTGATGTTGGGAGTCTGGGGGAGGTGTCAAGGTCCTGAGGTCAGACTTGAGGGAGAGTAGAGCTTGGTGGCTTGGGCGTTGACAGGAAGAGCACAGCAGTGGTGGGGTGGCCTTAGAGCTGAGGACATGAAGCTGCAGTGGGAGAGGTTAGTTATTTGTTACTGAAATCGTGCTTCGCTCGAGGGTCTACAATATAAAAAGGGTGGTAGGGGCATCCTGCTGTGCTCTCTACTTCTCACCCAGGCCAGGCAGGGCCGCATCTCACAAACGTGACTGCATTCGCTGACTAAAGCATGTGGTTTCAAGCCCCCTGTAGTCTTGACTCACATGTGCTCACCCCGTCTTTTAAGGAAAAGAAACTTGACCGTGAGGATAGTGAAGGAGTTTGCCTGTGCCCTCACTCCCGGCCTTGATGCTCCACTTTGCCTGTCCATTGGCTTTGCTCTCTGATACCAGCTCCTTTGTAGCTGGGGCAGGCTGTGTGCCGGGCTGAGTGGGCACAGACAGGTGGTCTGGTGACAGAGCTTTGCTTTGGCTTCCAGTCTGTCTGGTGCTCCTGTAACAAAAATATCTGAGGCAGGGTTATTGACTGCAAGCAGAAATTAATTGGCTCACCTTTTTGGAGGCCACAAAGTCAAAGATTGGTGGCAGCATCTGATGAGGACTCTCCTGTTATCCCACGGTGGAAAGCAAGGCAGGAGAGGGCAACCCATCCTTTTATAAGTATCCCACTCTCCAATAATGGCATCCATTTGTTTCACAAAGCTCTTGGTGATCTAATCACTTCTTAAAGGTTTTTCTTCCCAGTGCTACCCCGTAGGGTCTTGTACTTGACAGGCACTCAGACCATAGCACTTGGCTATGTGATGTGTACTTAGCCCTCTGTGATGTGAATTCAGCCAGAGTTCTTTCCATCCATTCCCTGATCAAATCATGTTCCGTCCCCACTAATGCTCAAACATCTCTCCACTCCAGGCACTTCCTCCCTGCAGAGGGAGGTTGCTCTGCTGAGTCTGGCTTAGAGTAACCCTTGACCTTTCTGTCTCGAGTTCTGCCTTTCCCCTCGCCACCCTGGCAACTGTGAACTGTTGTCCCTGGGGTGAGCACTCACTGAGCAGGCTCCTGCTCTTAGCCATCTTTGCTTTCCCAAGTGCTCTACCGCACTCTTCTCAATCTCTTCCTCTTATTTATTAAAAATTTCTTTGCTTCATATTTACTGCATAAACATTCTCTCTCTCTTTCCTGCTATAACTCCCCCTCCCTCCCTTATGCTTCTTCATTGTTCGAGACAGGGTCTCAAATAGCCCAGGATTGCCTAGAACTTCCGTTTTCTGTTTCTACCTTCCTATTGCTGGGATTATAGATGTGCACTACTACACCTGGTTTACATAGTGCTGCTGATTAAATTCAGGACTTTGTGTATGCTAACACAGCACTCTATGGGTTGAGCTACAACTTCAGGCTCTGTATTAACATTTTCTTATGAGTTTTTAATATTTTCTTCTGTTGCTTTATACTGGGGATTGATCCTATGGACTGTGCTCTGTTGTGGGATTATGCTCTGGTACATTGTAAATATTTGTCCCTCCTACTGTTTTAATAAAACACTGATTGGCCAGAAGGCATTTGGGAAGTGTGGGCAGGGCTACCCAACTAAGAAAAGTCTGGGAAGAGGAAGAGTCAGAGAGAGATATCAGCAGATGCAGAGGAAAGAAGACCAGGATGCTGCTCTGAGAAAAGGTACTAAGCCACTTGACTAATCATGGATTGGTTTAAGAATTAAGAGTTAGCAAGTTATATGACTGAGCCATAGGCTGATCAGCATGAAATGAATATAAGATTTTTGTGTGATTATTTGGAGCTAATAAATAAAGGCTGGGTCAGAAACTTAATACTACAGTGCTCATGCCAAGCAAGTGTTGTACTACTGAGCTATATAATCCTGGTCTAGGGATTACAATCTTAGATCTATCTATGGCGATGAGGGATTGTTAGTGAGTAGAGACTGGTGAAGATTTCTGGACCAAATGTGACTTCTCCTCCTCTTCCTTCTCCTACTCCACACTCCTATTATTGTTATTATTATCACCATCATCATCATTGTGGGTTGGTATTTTACCTGCATGTATATCTATCTGTGTGAGGGTGTCATATTTCTAGAACTGGATTTACAGACAGTTGTGAGCTGCCATGTGGGTGCTGGGAAATGAATCTGGGTCCTTTGGAAGAGCAGCCAGTGCTCTTAACTGCTGAACCATCTCTCCAGCTCCCTTTTCCATTCTTTTATCTGAACTCTGGTGACATGAATGTGTTCATTGAAAAATTCATTGCCTGGCACTTTTCTAAATGTGTTGTGCATAAATATTACTTAAAGTTACAGGGGTGCTGAGTCCAGTTCCACCTTCAGGATGGTCCTTGGTATAGGGGTGTGTGGATGGGAAACTGCAGAGACAGAAGGAATTAGACCAGAGACAGAAAACTGAGTTGAGAAGACACTGAATGAATACTCAGCTGCCCTGAGTTCATGTCCCCTGGGCTTTTTATACCAAGCAAGGGGGGGCAGGTATAGGCAAGTGTAAACCCTCCTTCAATTCTCAAAACATGACACCTGGAAACCACACCTTTGGCCAAAGCATCCTGTTATACAGCCTTGTGGGACAAACCAAACTCCTCCTCTCTGACCTTGAGTCAGAATGGAATCAGGTCACACTCTGGAGTCTTTGTGGTGTCACTGGCACGGGGCCTCTTGTACTTTGTCAGTTGGGAATGAGAAATGAAAGACAGAAGATGGCAATGAGGGTTTTCAGATACTTCAAAACTACATAGTGACTGATTTGTCCTCATCTCGGAGGACAGTAGATTAGGAAGCCATGAAAGAACTCTTTCTGCTCTGTCCTGGGGAGGTACCTCGTCCCCCACAGAAGGTGCTGGTGTCATGCAGAGCACACAGACTGAAGGAATGAAAGCCACAATTCTGGTTCCCTCCCTCTCTTGCTCTTCACTCATCTGTTCTTATTCTGCTGCAGAGGGTCAGAATTCTTGCTAGGGAGCCTACACCCACAGAGCAAAGAAGGAGAATGCCACTTTTGAAAGGCAAGAGGCAAATTAGTATTTCATGGTCAGAGACACTTGCTGAGCTGGAAAACCCAGACACAGTGGGCAGCGCAGAGGCGGCGTTGGCAGGCAGCAGGTTCACTTGTTCACAGGCTGAATGAGAGACGTTTCAACAACTTGATTCAGGGTTGGGCAGATGGCTCAGTGGTTAAATGCTTGCTATGCAAACATGAGGACAGGAGTTTGGATCCCCCAGAATCCATGTAAATGTCAAGTGGGTGGGGCAGCCTGCCTGTAATTCAAGGCTGAGAAAGCAGAGAAGGAATCCCAAGAGCAAGCTGGGTAGAAATATTAGTCATATCGACAAGCTCTGGATTTGATTAAGAGACCCTGACTCAATGAATAAGGTGGAAGATTGATTGAGGATGACTTCTAACATCAACCTCATACCTCAATCTTCACACACACACACACACACACACACACACACACACACACACGTACCTGTACACATATGTGCATCTATATACATGGAAATTAAAAATAATAATAATGCAAGAATAGAAGGTTTTACTGCATGATTATTTTGTGATAAGCCATAACCGTCCCCTGTGGAGGGGTTCATCTATGTTGTAGTGTTGATTGAGACTGCTCAGCAGCCCAGGTGTGCCCATGTTTTGTGAGTGTGGTTGTCAGGTGAAAATAGCGAATGTCTTTTGGCCCAAGTATGGTGGCACACACCAGCACTTGGGAGATAGAGGCAGGAGGTAAGGAGTTTGGGAACAGTCTTATTGTTATAGTAAGTTTCAGGTTAGCCTGGGCCATATCATGAGACTCTGTCTTAACAAAATACAACAAATAAACAAAAATGCCAAGGAATGACTTTTGCAAGTGGTAAAATATTCTCTCTGTTGGTAATGGAAGAAAATGAAAGAAAAGAAAATGACAAGTATTTGATTTATAGGAAGAGAAAAGTTTAAATATGTTTGCCAATGGCATGACTAGCTTATTGTTCTGTTCAGATAAGCTTAAACATTTATTTATTCCATTTTTTGGACTAGATGTGTAACCTTGAACTGGTATTGAACTCATATGCCCTCTGTGTTGGGATTACAGGCATGATCTACCATGCTCAGTGTAAAACACGGACTTATTCCTGAAAAGTGTCATTGTCGATAGTTCCGTAGTCGCTCTTGCTTCTTTTTAACAGCACTGCTGCAGCTCATGCATAAAGATGAGTGTTCCAGTCATCGATTTAACAGACAGCATGCTGATTTGCTCACCTCCTTCTCATTAATAAAGTACTTTGAATGCTAAGTGTCTTCATTGATTGATTGGTTGGTTCTTGGAGGGCATCAGAACTCATACAGCTCAGAAACAAGAGACCCAAGGAGAGCCTTGCTTGAGAAGGTACAGTTTCTAGATGACGACTCCTGTATCGTTCGGAGATTCAAGCATTTTGCCCTTGGAGGAGCCGTTTATCTTCCAACCAGCCCAAAATAGACACAACATCAGCCCTATGCACGTTATCGCTTCAGAGTGTGTCACGAGGTTCCGCTGACTGGGGAATGCGTTCCGCCAAGTTGGAAAGCAGTTCAGGAGACTCCAAGGTAGCTCTGACACATCCCTGTTTCCTCAGGAGTCAGTCTTTCTCCACGTACTGTGTAATTATCAACTTCATTCCATGTATTTTGGATTAACCAATTATTTTTATCAAAGGCACTGGAATGCTAACATAGCCCTCAAACATTAGTTTTTCTGAGAATTGAGTGAGTTAGTGCGATAGTGTTATTATATTTGTGGCATGTCCTTGTCATTTACAAAGTTTATAATGGAGAGCTGCATGATGGACTTATTAAAATCAATTTTATAATGGTTTTGGTAAGTTTATGTATTTTTGTATTGGGCTGCCGTGGTGAGTTTAATGAGAAATGTGCCCCATAGGCTCATGGGTTTGAACACTTAGTGTCAGTTATGGAGCCTTTACAAGGAGACACTTTTCAGGAGGAAGTACATCACTGGGAGTGAGCTTTGAGGAAGTATAGCCTGACCCTTCTTCCGTTCTTTCTTTCTCGCTGCTTCCCGTGTGTGGATCAAATGTGGTCCCTCTGCTTCCTGCGTGTATGTGGATCAAATGTGGTCCCTCTGCTTCCTGTGTGTGTGGATCAATGTGGTCCCTCTACTTCCTGTGTGTGTGTATCAGTGTGGTCCCTCTGCTTCCTGTGCATGTGGATCAATGTGGTCCCTCTGATTCCTGTGTGTGGATCAATGTGGTCTCTCTACTTCCTGTGTGTGGATCAGTGTGGTCTCTCTGCTTCCTGTGCATGTGGATCAATGTGGTCCTTCAGCTTCCTATGTATGTAGATTATATGTGGTCTCTCTGCTCCCTGTGTGTGGATCAGTGTGGTCTTCCTGCTTCTGGATTGCCAGGCGGTCTGAATGCCCTGCTGGTACATCTTTCTCATTGTGGTAGGCTGTACCCCACCTGGAACTGTGAGCTAAAATAAGCTTGTCTCCTCTCAGTTACTTTTGATCATGGTATCTTATCACAGCAAAACAAAAGCAACAATACTGTTCATAGTTGTCCTCGTTACCTGAGGCCTGTGGGCACTGCTGGGCACACTGGATAATTTCAAACATTCTTTGAAGCTCCACGAATTCTCAAAATCACCTTGTAGGTATAGTATGAGCTAGCCACTGCAAGATGCTTTACCTTCAAGACTTTAGCTCCTTACAGTAGTGGTACCATGTGGTGGGCCAATGGCTCACTCTGCTGTTGTGATATATAAAGGCTCTATAGACGATGCACAACTAACTCTGTCTTTGTGTAGCAATAAAATTTTATTTACAGAGCTTGGGCTGCATTTGTCTATGCCGCCTTCTTGTCTTGCCAGACTTCGCCCTCTCTGGGCTCAAAGCAGCACTATTTTCTTAGAAGCTTTCCACTCTCTCTAGTCACCATCATGGCCATACATTCCACTATTTCGGGGCAGGGGGTGGCCAGAATGAAGTTCAAGAGCTCATGGAGTCAGCATTCTGGGGAGAGACAGGCAGGTGTATAACAGGTCATGGTTAGGGCTAAGAAGGATGGAGTGAGGGCATGCATGGAGAGAGTTGGGGCGGTTGGTCTCCCTGGGGTTGCAAGGAGGATTCTACATGGGAAACCCTGGCAGAGATTCCTAGAGGGAGGGAAGGGAGGAACAAACACTTGGCTGTCTGGGTGAAGAGATTTTCAGGCAAGAGGAAAGCAGTGATAAGGATCTCAGGCTGCTAGGTGGAGAAACTTGAATGTGATCAAACTGAGAATCCAGAGCCTCGGGAGGAAGGTGCTAACAGAGAAGCCCAAAGTTGTCAAATATCTAAAAAGCTAGAATCCAATGCTTTCCATATTGATAAGAATCCTTTTCTTGTCAATGCAGCGAAAGGAGGAGGGGCTTGTTTCCTGGTGGTTGTGTGGCACAGTCCACCATGGCAGGAATGGGATGATAGGTGGATGGGCTGGCTCTATCCACAGTCTGGATTGTGTGGCAGTTGCCTGTTATGTGACACTGTCCAGGAAGGAGCCAGAGAGAGCTTGGACTGAGCTATAGTCTTGTATTAGAACTTCGCCCATCCAAGTGACCCACTACTTCCTAAAGGCCTACAACCTTTTAAAACAGTACAGCTCACTGGGGACCAGGTGTTCAAACAAATGAGCCTGGAAGGACTTTCCACTTCCCTGGGGGATCACAGTAGGGTGCTGTAGAAACACAGAGCTAAAGGCTGAGTTTCCCCTACTGAGAGTTGAGACAATTGGAGGGCAGACTTGAGGGAAGAGAAGAAGGAGCTTCATTTGGAAGTTTAAATTGGGACTGTTGGTTGGATCTCCATATGCAGATGTTAAATAGACAATGGATTGTCAAATTAGGAGTTTAAATTATCACCACACGGTGGGGGAATTGATGAGAGGTAGATTAGATGGTCCTTACTAACAGAGGCTGCCTGGAGTTGCCCAGAGAGTGGGTAGGACGGGAGAAAACAATTTGGAAACTTTGGCCCTTTGCTGCCAATACTTTTCATGCTTCAAGTATCTTACTTAAAACCATTTCTGTATTTTTTTCCCTCTCTGTTCTCCAGGGAACTGATAGGCAGACCTGGGAACCAGTGCCTCTGCAAACTTTCATGTGTACACCACCTACACAGCTGTGTCACCGTCTTTGTTCTAGGCCTTGGTTCTGTGCCTGTCCTACCAAGCAGTCTCGTCCCACAGTTCACCTTCAGGCTGCCATGAGCAAAGCACAGAGGCACGGCTGCCTTCTCTGCCTGCTCTCCATCTCCACGGTGCTACCCACCACGTACATGCAGCCAGCATGTTAAAGACCTGAAAGGATGCTAGAGTTGGACAGTCACTGTAGGGTTTACTCTCTTTCCAGACTGCTCCCTCATGCTCAGATGTTCTGCCCGTGGCCCTCTCCTTGAGTGGTGGCTCCTGGGTCGGTTGAGTTGCTGTATTAGTGGATTTGCATTTCTGTCAGCACAATACCTGACAGAAACAACTGAGGGGAGGGGAGGTGTCCTGGCTTTAACTATCAACTTGACCTAGTCTAGAGTCACCTGAGAGAAAAAAAAATCCCCATTGAGGGATTGGCTAGATCGGATTGGCCTGTGGGCATGTCTGTGTGTGGGGACATCTTATTAACTGATGTAGGTGACACAATCCCCTAGGCAGGTGGTCCTGGACTGGCTATGAAAGCTACCTGAGCATAAGCCTGGTGAGCAAGAAAACCAGCAGTGTTCCTTCATGGGCTCTGCTTTCAGTTCTCGGAGTGATGAACTGTGACCTGGAAGTGTAAGGCAGATAGACAGACCCTTTTCTTCCCTGAACTGCCTATTGCAGAGTGGTTTTTTTTTAAAATCATGGTGAGAAAGGAAACAAGAACAAAACATTTATTTTCACTCACAGTTTCAGGGGATTTCAGCCAGCTCAGCAGAGTAGTTTCCCGGGGTGATGGGTCCGGAAGCAGAGATGGAACTGACCCGAGGCTGTGCTGTTTCTTTCAGAATCTTACTGCTAGTAACCTACTTCTGCCAGAAATTCCCACCTCCTGAAATCTTTGCAGTCCCACCCCCAAATGATTTCACTATCTAATGAACAAGCCTTTGAAACATGATCCTGTGGGAGTATTTCCAAGCCAAATCATAACAGGTGGTGAGATAACACATGATAATACTGTAGAGAAAGAAAATGAATGTGTGGAGTTTTAGCTGGACTGAAGAAGGGATGAAGCCAGCTGGCACCTTGGTCCCACCTAGAGGAAAACAGTATTGCTCTGGATGTTTTGGAAGATTTTGTATACCCCTAAGAACCATCTCCTACAGCAAAGAATCCCAGGGAAGATCTAAGAAGTCACTGATCATATACAGATAGAAAGAGATATTTGCTCTGATGCCTCTCAAACTGGGAGGTAGAAAGAAATCACAGCTTTCACTTGCCTATGCCGAATCAGATCAACTGATAATGCCTACCTTCCAGGAAGGGAAAAGGTGATTGATTATAGTCTTGTCAGCCAGAGAGTGTATGGGACTGACTTCATTTTTGTCTAGTAGAGTGTTTTCAACCATCTGAGAGCTGTCCCTGACAGGTTAAGGGAGCTTGGTATTCCTCATATCCTATCAAGAAATTATGCCCTATAAACCACATACCTACCAAGTTAGAATTGGCTTAAAATTAATCAGTTTAACTGCAGACTAGCCATGATTAATTAGTTCTCAAAAAATGGGATAAAATAAAAAAAATCACAATTTTCTTCTTATGCTTTGGAGGTGTGATGTCTTACGTCACTTTCATGGTTCACATCATGTGTGAAGGAGGGTTCTAGAGAAGTCAGAATAAAACATCAGAGAGAAAAAAATATCAAAAGTAGCAAGAGGTTTTCCCTATCAAAGGAAATAATATTTGAAAAGGTATTTTGAGTTCTGTTTAAATGTAAGGACTAATTTTTGTGCTTCCCTTGAGGAAAACCAGCCCAGCTATAGGCTCACAATTACAGAACACACTGGCCTTATTTTTTTCCTGTTATTAAGCTGCATATGAAACTCTGACATGTCTTTGAGCCAGATGAATCCCTGTAGAGAGGCTGGCTTAAGGTAGGAGATGTAGTTTGCAGTGTGGAACATGTACTGTTTGTCCAGGAGGAATCCAGTCTCCAGCAGGTTGGTTGTTGCCTCCTGTACAGACTTAACATACATGAATTGACTTCCCATGAGAAGGTCAGCCTCACAGTAAGTAATGATTGCCTGCTGACCATGTGCTGTTTATGAGCACAGATACCTCCTATTAGGGAGGCCTCTTAGGACTGTATCAAGATCAGGAAGCTCTTGACAAAGAAAGCAGTATCTTTCTTAGTTGCTGTCTATCTCCTGGATGCTTGGGACCCAGACAGTGAATGAACAAGGGAGGAGGTGTGGGATGTGAGTATCCAGGGTATCTGTAGGCTGGGAGCCGAGCATACAGTCTGGAGCTGGCAAGCCCCTGTGTTTAAGAGCACACATTTCACTTCCCCTTCTAGGTTAACCCATTTTATCAGATACCAAAAGCTAATCTCTTTTGCTTCTAATTTCCTTCAAGAGATAGGTATCTAAATATTTCCTTTATATTTAAAAAATAGATAAGACATTATAAAAATAACATTTAATTTTTCATGTTGGTATTTTATAGAAGCAGATTAACAATACTCATTGTTGGTAACTGTTAAAAAAGATTGGAGAATCTTCAAAGGGGACACAGTGCTATGTTGTTGTACTAGCACTCAACAAACTGAAGCAGGAGGATGATAAATTTGATGTCAGCCTGGTCTACATATTAATTCCTAGGCCCAGCATAGACATAATAGTGAGGCCCTGTCTCACAAATATAAATAAAAAATAGTAAATGAAAAACCAGCCCAGTGAATTCCAGAGGGAGGGTTTGAGCCTCTGTTCATAGTTTCTGGGCCAGTTGTCATAGACTACACCAGCACTGAGACTTTCTTTTTTATACAAGTCCCTGACATTCCTGGTCACCTTGATGTCTATAGAGAGATGGTACTGTGATGGCAGAACTAGGGTTGAGGTAACCCAAGATTTCTAGGGTTGGGAAGAGCCCAGACCTTGTCCCAGAAGGTGATATTCTTGAGTGCTCCACATGGCAGAAAAGTTTGCAAGGTTAGTTGGTCTGTGATTACTGGATAAATCAGAAGCAAATTTCAGACTTTGTGTAAAGTGCACCCATGGAACTCGTGTTGGAGTATGGGTGTGCTGGGGAGGAGGTGTCTGGAGCAGGCAAGAGGCCTGGAACACCCAGGCAACAGAAATGGTGACAAATGCCTTTATGTATTGTGACACCTCCGTCCCAGTGTTTGTTAGTTTAGAAACTTGGGCTGAAGAAGCCCTGCACCAACACACATTCTCCAGTCTGAGAACAGCTCCTTGCAGACGGTACCATAGTTATCTCAGCTCAGCTCCAACTTACTTTCTTCTTTTTTCCCTTCCCCTCCAAGGCTTCATCCAGCAGTTTAATCCAGAGCCTTATTCCCAGCCACGCCAAGTGTCACTTCCTTTGGAGGGTCTGGTTGTCCTATCCTATGCCATGGGTATTTGTGGATGTGTATTGCCTTTCACCTTTGTTGTGCAAGTCACCCCCAAAACCACCACACACAAAATTCTAGCTGGGCATGATACCTCTAGCCCCAAGCTAGAGACTAGTCTGGACTACAAAGTGATTTCTAGGAAAGCCTGAGCTACATGGTTAGCTCTATACCAGACAAGACTGAACAGCAAAACTCTACGTCAAAAGCACAACCACAAAAACAGAATGAAACAACAACAATAAGAATCATAATACCCCCCAAACCCAATGTCTTGGTCCCCTGCTACTATATCAGAATAAGCATTGCACAGGGTTTGAATATAATTCCTGCCCACTGCAAAGGTCAAATCTTCGATTTTATTAAAATTAATTGTTTAAAATGTTTACATTTATTTATGTGTGTGTGTTTGTGTGTACGCACACACTTCTAGAAGTTTGAACACAACTTGTCATTTGTTTGGGTTTCACATTCCCATGGGTTCTGGGGATTGAGCTGAGGCTGCCAGGATTGGGTGGCAACTGCTTTTCCTACCAAGCCGTCTTTCTGGCTCCCAATCACACTTTTAGTAATATTTACTTATTGGCCTGTGTGTGTAGAAAAGCTCTATAAAGGAAAGTGCCCAGTTGAGCAGAGGCAGCATCCGAGCCAGAAATGAGCAGTGAAGAAGCTACTGGTGCTGACCGTTGTGGCCCGGTAGCACCCGTAAGGCACTCTGAGGTCTTCGGCTCAGCACCCTGGCCCCACATAGCTGGCTTTCCAAAGGTTTCCCTGTGCCTGTTTTCATGTTTCCTGGTCCTGCAAGATCCAAGCCTGGCTCCTGATTCTCATGGGAGTTGCCTGATGGAAACAGCTTTGATCTTGGGGGATCATAAGCTGGAGGTTTCAGACCTGTCCCACATGTCTCAGCTAGGAGGATTTCCGCACTGGTAAGAGGCAGAAGCAGCTTCTTAGAAGAGACAGCTTATCCCATGTGGTACCCCATCACCTCACTGTTCCTAGTATTAGGGCTATAAGGACTTGGATGTGTCTGTGTTTCTGGCAGACTGGGATTACTAGATCATAGTGGCTCTAGGTAGTTGGAACAGGGGACCTAATGGGTACAGCTCCCACCCAATAGAGCATTGCCTTGTTGAGAGTTTAAGAGACTACACATGAAGGTCAAACTGCGATGGATCAGGCTCCTCTCTGGAAGAACAGCCTAAGCATTGTGGCAGCCTTACAGGCATGTCCACCAACCACATCCATCTGGAGGAGCTGCAGTGCCTTCTTGGTCAGAGCATTTTTCTTTCACATCTGGGAATGATTATACTCTGCCTAAAACACAGTGGTAGAGCAGCTGCTCTATCACTTGGGTTAAGGAGGGAGACAGGCAGGCAGCTGGCTCGTACATGGTCCTCCCTGGAGATGGTGGGTCTGGAGTGCTTTCCAGAACCGCCTTTGTGTTCGTTCTGAATCAGAAAGGGACCAAGTCCTGCCTTGTCACAAATCTCCACCCTGACTGTGAACTGCTTCTGGGAGGGACCTGAGGAAGATTCTGATTTAGGCTTTGAGCAGTTTAGGTACGTGAGGTTTGTGATAGTTGATACTGTGAATGTGGCAAGGTCTAGAGTCACCTAGAAGACAGCACCTGTGGATGTGTCTGCAAGGGAGTTTCTAGACTGGATTAACTGAGACTTAACTTACCCTCACTGTGGGTAGGTAGCACCATTACATGGTTTGGGGTTTCCCACTGAACAAAAGGAGAAAGTGAGCTGAGCACCAGCTTTCACTTTTCCCTGCTTCCGACTGTGGTTGCAGTGTGAGCGGCTGCCCGAGATCCAGCCGCCACCTTCCCACTGGAATAATGTATTTCTAACAGGTGAGCCAAAACTGAACCCTTCTCTTCCTAAGTTATTTTGCAGATATTTTGCTGCAACAAGACAAGTAACAAAGTCTCACTATGTAGCCCAGGCTGGCCTCAAACTTCCAGGTCTTCTGACTCAGCCTTCTGAAGGTGGAGCGTGCAGACATGAGCCCCCACCCTTGCAGAGTGAAAAGGGTTTCTAAGATTGAAAGCTCCCTTCTTAACACCTTTACCTTTAATAAAAGACAGTGATTTAACAGGGCTGGAGTCTATCCACCATTCCCGCTTGTGCTAGGCAAAGGCTGCCTTCTCAGCCCTGGCTCTTGTCTTTTCAAAAGCCAGCACTCAGAGACAGAGGCAGGAGAATGTCTGTGAGTTCCAGGCCAGCCTGGTCTACTTAGCTAGCCTCAGGACAGTCGGGACTACATAGAGAGAACCTGTCTAAAAACAGGACACAAACACAAAACCAGAAACCCTGAAACCCAACTAACCAGCCAGCCAGCCAGCTAGCACTGTTGCACGCTGCCATTTTAGCTGTCAAGGGTCTCTGGATAGCAATACAATAACTGAGGGTGAATCTACATCTCACAGAGGATAATCGACAAATTCAAATTTTACAGCAAAACATATTGTGCTTAAAACTTTGTTTTTGGGTGATGAGATGGTTCAGTGGGTAAAGGAAATGCCATATAAGCCTGTCCACCTGGGCGTGGTTCCTGGAGCCCATGTAAGGGTGGAGAGAGAGAACTGTTCCCCATAGCTATCCTCTGCCTTCCCCAGGTTTCTTGAGCACAATACACACACACACACACACACACACGTATATACACAATAATAACAATAAATAAACCAAGTTACAAAATTAAATAAACCAAGTTACAAAATTTTATTAATTCTCAAAACTTGATGCCCAGTAATCTTAAGTTCAATTATTTTGTTTTACGTCAGTGATCAGACTCCTGAGACACTGAGTGCTCCACCGACATTTCTGGAGTATCAGACCAATCGCTTTCCCCTCAGTGACAGAAGTGGACACAGAAGCTAGTGAGCGTGGCCCCTAAATACCTCAGACGTGCCTGTGGCCATAACCCTGCTCACAGCTGCTACACAACATCTCACAATGAGAGCCCGTGTTTCCTCCACAGCTGCATTTGAGACACAAATTAGAGGTGACAATGTGTTTGGGCTTTTCCTTTTCTTTTTTTAGGTAACTGACTTAAGAGCATTATGGCTTCATGAGAAGAGGCATTTCACTTTAGCTGTGCCGCCTGCCTGCCTGTTTGGATGGGCTCCCCTGAAGCTGTAGGAAAGTTCCTTCTGTTTGCTTGCTCTTTCTCCCCCTCTGCCTTCCTCCCCACCTTCATTCTCCTTCCCTTCCCGTCATTTATTGTCTCCTGCCTGAGCACACACAGTTAGCCATTTATAGGTACATGATGCCTATAGGTGTTTCAATTGTACTGAAAAAGTCATGGCAGAGATTAAGGGGACAGCGTTTGATGAAGATCCTTCCTAGTCCTTTACTTCATGATATCTTCAGGGGAAGGCATCTGTGTGAAGCAGGGTCCTATAAACAGGGTGATCAGCTTGTTGGAAGCTGCTGGTTATGGAGATGTAAATGAGAGAGGGCGGGTGGTGCATGCTGACCTAAGTAGCCGGCCTCCAAGGATCTCATGACAGCACACTTTGCAGGAACCTCTACAGGGCTGGTTGGAGGTGGGCTTTTCACTCATCGTTGAGCTGGGGCTGTCTGGTCATATAGTTAATGAGTTACTAAGGGAACTGAGTGGGGATATGGCTGACTTCATGCTGCTGATTTAGAACTTGCTTGGTTTTTGAGAAAGTATTGGGCTGAGTGTACATAGCATATAGTGTCACAAACAGTTGGAAGAAATGAAAAGACTTTATATATAGTCATGGTGTCTGAGGGTAGAGTCATGGTCCAGAATGGTCAGGAGACGGGAGACAGGTGGTCTGGGGATAGTGTGTGCACCAAAAACAGCGTGGCAGTGAGGAAGCATAGGGGCCGCTCTTTACTTTGCTCTGTTCTTCCTGAGAATGTGGAACCTGGAGCTCAATGTATATGTTCTTTGCTTTTACCTACAAGCAACTAGCCAAACTATTGTAAAAGGCCAAACTGGTCGCACTGAGCAAGGCATGGAGTGGCTCCCTGGCACTATGACATCTGTTCATCTCCATTCCACAGCTGTGATGAGTACCAGGGACTAGTTCCTTTTTCTTCTGGTGATGCTCTGACTGACCCATGTGTTCAGGTTTCCTGGCTAGCAGGCAGCTCACCCTCTAGAATTATTGAAAGTGTTTCCTAGAAGTTTACTGTGGTAGCCAGCTGGACTTTCCTTGATATATGGCTTCTGCTCCTGGACCTGGCCATGGGTACTAGGTGGAGCTGGAGTTTTGGGCAGTTCATGTTGTTTCTGAGGATCCCAGGAGCATATTTTCTGGGTGTTAACCTGAAACTCACAATTGGACCTGAGGGATATGCTTGCTCTTTAGGAAGAACCCATGAGGGTACATGGTGGCACTGGAAAGAGAGCCAAGGACTGGGAGAAGAGGAAAGTTCTGAAGGAATTAGGGCTTTAGAAGTTGCTTTTGGCTCACTTCTTCCTTCAAGGAATCTAACAGTATTGCCCCTCCACCCCCAGTGGATCCTAAGGTGCTTGTATCTATTCACTGAGTAATGATGGGAAGTAAATTATATAGATCCCTGTGATCTAGCTGCCTAGACCTATGTAATGTGAATATTCGAGTGTGACCCAGTGTTCCAGGAGGCTATTATATGCACTGGAGTTTGGAGACCCCAGGTTAAATGGTGTTGAGGTTCTGGGTCATATTACACAGTCCTTATCATGAGGGATGTAAGGGGATCAGAGCTACCCCATTAGCCAGCTACCCCTGGCTCACAGCCTAGAGTCCACAGCTGTGTGGTAGGTGGTGGTCCATGATTGTTCGAATCCTTTGCCCACTTTTGAATGGGGTTATTTGCCCCTTTGCTATTGAGTTGTAACAGTTTCTTGCATGCTCTAACACAAGTCCTTTAACAGATGTGTGTGCAGAAGTCTCTCGCCTTCCTCACCATTTCCTTCTCAGTAGATCTTTATTATGTAGCTTAGGCAGAGAGTACAGGGGACAATGTTTGGTGACAGCCTTCCTAGTCCTATGGTGTCAGCTGGGAAGGCATCAGTGTGAAACAGGTCCTGTATCAGGGTGATCAGCATGCCACCCTGAAGCTGCTTGCTGGGAGATGTAAATGAGGAAGGAAAGATGGTTTGTGTTGATTTAAGTGCCCACATGGTGGCTTACATCGATCTGAAATCCCAGTTCCAGGGCTTCTGAAGTCCTCATCTGGACTCTGTGGGCACTACAGACATGTGGTATGCATGAGCACATGCAGGTACACACTCATATATATAAAATAGGAATAAATAAAATGATGCCAAACAAAACAGCTCCCTCAGAAATGTGTTTGTGCTCATGTGTGTGCACACATGTGCGCGCGTGCTCACGCGCGCACACACACACACATATAAAGTAACTGAAAAAGAAACCTTATAACTGAGAAAAATAATTAATACTGGCTCTTTGAAAAGATGATTAGAATTTATGTGTGATCTCTCTTAAATAACCCTAAATGCCTTCATTTGTTCAGACATAATAATAGACGAAACAGGTCAGAAAGAGAAATCCCAACTTTGTCCTGGTCGCCCACATTTTTGATCTGGCATTTCCCATGTTGCCGAGTAGTATTTCTACTTATTAATTTGCTTAGGCAAGAAATTCAAGATTTGGTTCTATGTTGGACACTTCCATATTGCATCAGTCACTCAGACTTCCTCACCTCCCTTCCTTAACCGTAACCCTCATTTTCCCTTTCACTCCTGAAACAGTGATGGGATTATTTTTGAATTTGAATAAAATTATGCAGAACACAGGACATGGTTCCTGTGTATGCTAATGAATTCTAGCTTTTTGAATGAAAAAGTCTAATATACTTTTGGCTATGTAATGATGAAGTGTTATTTCCATGCTGTATGTTGCCATTTCCTGAGGCTCTCTCCTTTGTCCTCTCAAGGAATATGGCAGAGGTTCTTGCTCTTTGTGAGTGGGCTGTGTCCTCTTTTTAGTTGAATGCAAGTCGAGGACTTGAATTGAAAGCTTCCAGAATCAGCTTAGTAACAAGACCCTTGTGCTTGGGTCAATGACCACAAATAGCTTACCTAGGTTTCTGAGGAAGCAAAATCAAGCCACTTTTAAGGTAAGTACATTTATAATATTTCATAATTCTCAGGAGCTGGATCTCAGAAGTGTCCTTACCTTATAATTTCTTAAATGCCTATGTTATAGTTAGACCAAAGAGTCTCAATGAGTCCCTAGGGATGAGCTTTGTTGGGACTGGTCAACAGGACTGATTTTCTTTAGATTTATCATGTATTTATTCAGTTTCTTGGTCTCTTAAGAAAACTGACCAGTTGTTCCCTATATTTACAACTTTAGCTTTACCCTTATAGATGTGAATTTTTTTTATTATATAATGTATGTTATTACCATTTATTAGTCAGGGTCCAAGGGGATCTGGTAATGGAATCTGTGTGGATACCCAAATCTGTGGATGTTCAAATACCTTAGGTAAAATAGCATAGTATACCTATAACCTATGTTTATCCTCCAGTGTAATATGTCATCTCTAAATTACTAACAATATGCAAGAGGATGTCAATAGTTACTATACTGTATTATCTAGGCAACAAGAATGGAAGTCTGACATATCTAATACAGAATAAAATTCCATAATTTAACTCATATATGGAAAGCCCATATTGCATCATCAGGTACAGAGGGCTAACTGTATATACAAAGGAATCCACATCAGGAGGATGGATAGTTTAACAGGGTAATGAGATGCTTGCCATACCTTTGCTATGTATGAGACCAGGAGCCCTCCACTCTATTCCTTGCAGTGTTTCTTATAGGGGAGTATAACCCCTAGAAGCCCAAATGTTTGAGCCAAGATTTAGAGTTGGTTTTATTAGGAAATGTGAAAGGAACTGTCTTAGTTATGGTTTCTATTCCTGTGAAGAGATACCATGACCACGGCAACTCTTATCAAGGAGAACATTTAATGGGGTGGCTCACAGTTCAGAGGTTCAGTCTATTATCATGATGGTAGAACATGGCAGTGTGCAGGCAGACATGGTGCTGGAGAAGGAGCTGAGAGTTTTACATCTTGATATGCAGGTAACAGGAAGTGGTCTGAGATACTTGGCATAGCTTGAACATTTATGAGATCTCCACAGTGACACACTTCCTCCAACAAGGCCATGCCTACTCCAACAAAGCCACACCTCCTAATGGTGTCACTCCCTATGAGCTTATGGGGACCAATTACATTCAAACTACCACAGGAACACATGGCTTGGTTTGCTGGAAAATTGTCTTTCCTAACTTTTTTTGCTTGTCACCTAAATCTGGTGTATGGGCCTGGGACCAGAGAACTCCGAAGGCCCAGGATTACAGTAGCTAGAATCCCTCATAATTTGTTGTACACTGGTTACTTTCTTACCAATGGGATATAGTACTTTCTAAAGTAGCTGGAGGGAGGCAAGATTGATTTTGTGGGTACAGTGTGCCATGACGGAGGAGGAACGGCAATGGGGACAGCCCCTGGCTGTAGGACAATGGGGACAGCCCCTGGCTGTAGGACAATGGGGACAGCCCCTGGCTGTAGGACAATGGGGACAGCCCCTGGCTGTAGCTGGGGTTGGGGGTCCACACCTGGGCAGATCAGGAGGCAAAGGCCCCTGTATATAGTGACTTACTTTTTCTAGCTATCCCCACCTCCTTCTCTCCCAGTCTAAGCCCTCCTACACATACCTCCCCGTTCTCTTTCAAACTCATGGCCTCTTTCCTCATTAATTGGTGTCACATACTTATATGCACTTGTATATACAAATATATTCCTAAATATGACCTGCTCAGTGAGTCTAATGTAACTTACACTTATGTCTTCAGAGCTATTTGGTGTTGGATAAACAGCTGGTGTACTCTTTCCCTAAGAAGACTATTTCTTCGGCTCTCAGCATCTCTTAGTTGCCTGTAGTTCTTTGTGTAGGGTTGAGGCTCCTGACCTTTCCTCCACCCACATTGTTATAACTATTGACCTTGTTTAGCTAATGCTTTGGCAGTCCTGTTGGTGGGAATTTATGGGTTAGACAGTCCTGTTGGTGGGAATTTATGGGTTAGATAGTCCTGTTGGTGGGAATTTATGGGTTAGATAGTCCTGTTGGTGGGAATTTATGGGTTAGATAGTCCTGTTGGTGGGAATTTATGGGTTAGATAGTCCTGTTGGTGGGAATTTTTGGGTATACGTTCAGACATTACTAGGAGACACACTATCACATCAATTTCTGTGACCTCTGGCTCTATAATCTTTCCACTCCTCTTCTGCAATGCTACCCTAGGTGCCAGACTATTTTGTAGATGTATCCACTGGGACTGGCCTCCATAACCTTGCATTCTGATTGGCTGTGGTTTTCTATAATGGTCTCCGTATGTTGTATAGGGAAGTTTTCTTGATGTGGGGTGAGGACTACACTTATCTGTGGGTGTAAGAACAAATATTTAGAATGTAGCTAGGGATTATGCTGCTTTAGTAAAGTGGTGGTTTGTAGGTTCTCCCCCAAGATCCATGACGTCACTAGCCCTGGTGGTTGGCTAGGTTTCCTGAGCCAGACATGATTTCTCCCTTGTTGTGCGGGTCTCAGAACCCAACTAGAGAGTTACTGGTTTCCACTAAGGTATGTGTGTCACCCTTTGTGTTGTTATACCATACTGATCATTAGTGAGCTTTGTAAGCTCCATAGCTGGTAGAACTATTGATTGTTTCCCTGCTTTGGGAGTTTGCACTATGCCTTTTGTGTGCCATGAAAGCTAGTTCTCATGAGGGGCCATTTTGGTCAGTTCTGGTCAGTTCCAACTCAGGGGTCTCTGGGCCCTGTGTCTGAAGTGCATGGCGTTTCACCAATACGACTCTATCTCTAGGGCTGGGGGCCAGTGGCAATCAAGGGCAATTATGCTAGTATTTATGGTTTAGGAGTCTCTTGAAAAACCATGGTCAATAACTAGAAATAGGGCTTCTCTTTTTACCTACCTAGTGTTGTATGGCCCACTTCTTAAGGGATCCAAAATCTCCCCAAATAGTGCTACCAGCTGAGGATCATGTGTTTAGATATGAGAGCCTGCTAAAGACTCACATTCAAACCACAAACCATAACACTGTCTGTTACTTTGAAGTTTGAAAGAGGAGTAATATGGATCAGCAGAGCAAGCTCTGGGGACTAGGGACTTTATATGCTTGCTTTCTCTCACTTTTCTGGGAGGGGCTTTGGAATCACGCCCTTCTAATGCCTAGAGTGCTTCAGGGCCCTTGTACTCAGCACCTGCTGCGATTTTTTTTTTTTTGTCCCCAGCAGGACTTTTAGCCCAGGGAGAGTCAAGGTTAGATATGTGTCCTATGTGTTCCATCTCGGGGCTGACTATTTGGTGACTGTCCCTACCTGAGCTCGTCATATCATGGTACATTTAGTGGGCAACTTGTGTGGATAGCCTCTCCCCAGCACCCATTCAGACTGGGAACTCTGGTGGTCATGTTTGTCCTACCTGTCAGCTGTGGGTGGTCTGTGGTGACAGATCATGGAGAAAGGAGGTGGACTTAAATGAACAGCCATGAAGATACCCAGGATCTACGGGGAAGCGCTAGCTTATCTCTGCTTCCCTGGTTTCTACCGGGCTGTCTCATGTGTCTGTCATCAGCCATTGGATCATTTGAAGCTTGGCAATCTAAATTGGCCTCACTCAATGGCAGAATTCCAATAACCGCCAGGGAGGACAGCTCCTGGGAGTCAGTGCCTGTAGTTGTCATCCAGGCTGCATCAGGTGTCACCCATGAGAAGCAAGACACAGGCCAGCCTGGGTTCTCGGATGCTGTACAGATCTCATAGGGAGACTGTAGATGTGAGCAGGGAGGGTCCACCAAACACACGAATAAGGCTCATTTGAGATTTTCTTTAATGCTGAGGTCTATTGTTAAACCACATATTTTCTCATTTCTATGCAACTACCAAAATTAGTTTAAAGGGTAGCCTCATGTGTATTTATAGAAGAGTTCTGCTCAAATCTATTTCAGGGTTATGCAGAAATTTTATTGCCTAGAGTAGACTCTAGACTTACTGCCAGAACCCAGATAATCATTAAACCACCCCAGCAACACACTACTTCTCTGGCTTAGAGAAAGGGAAAGAATATAGAAATCGAGACGTGACATCAGCCTTACTTCAGATGTTTGAGGTTTTTCCGGAATGGTGAGCCTGCCCTTTTCCAGTGCACTGTCTTTGTAGGAACTGTCAAAAGAACCCCAGAGCCACTTGGTACGACATCTGTAATGAGGAGCAGAGGGGCTTTCTATGTCTTCAGACTGCTGGTTTGAATGCGTGCGTGTTTTGACGGGGGCAGGAGGTGGGAGGGCACATTTAGGAGATGTACAAGGACCTTTATTGTGGGTCTGGGACTGACTCCCTCTGGAGCGGCTTGATCCCTGCCAGAACCCAGGCCACAGGTTGACAGCCTGTAACCTGATCTGAAGTCTCTCAGGCCTGCCACTGTCACTGCCCCTAAATTCCCTAATCGCCACCCTTCTATAATAGCCCTGTAATGCTATCTTCCCACATAGCTCTCTGCTTTGTCTAATGTCCTGAAGTGCCCGACAGTGTCCTGGCCACCAAAATTTCAGCCAAGAAAGGAGTGCAGGGGACATGCTGCCAGGGGATCAGGGTTGACATGAAAATTGTCAGAGTCAGGAAATACCAGGACCCTTAAGTCATCTGGGAGGACATTTGACATGAGAGGCCAAGGCAAGGGATCAGGTTGCCTCCCCCTAAGCCAGAATGGAGGCCAGGGACTCGGTCTGGCAGGGAGATGTCTGAGTCCTTCAGTAAGGAAAGCTGGGTATTTCTGCCTGTATGTTTATAACAACCAGTTTGAAATTTGCCTTTCCTTATTGCCTCTACACCTTGGCTTGGACATTGTTTAGGAAGCTTATAACTGTTACTTGGTAATCATTGCAAGTTTGAAATGGTTAATCTTTGTTGGCAGCTTGATTTAAAATTACCAGGGAGACACACCTCTTCAAGGATGTTGCCAGGAAGGTTTACCTGTGGAAGCGAGCCCCCAGCTTGAATGTGGGTGGTATCATCTTGGGGCTTGGATTCTGGACCAAATAAAAAGGAGGAAGTGTAGAACTCCAGCATTCACCCCTCTGCTTCCTCACTGAACACAGTGACTGCTGCTTCTTGTTCCTGTATCCACCCCTTCCCAGACCTAGTGGAGCACATCCCCTCATAAACCATAAGACAAAACAAACCCTTTTTTTGTCATAGCAGTAATAAAGTAACTAATATAGGCTTCTACAAATTTGTGAAAGTAAGACCCAAAGCTGTCCCTTGTATGCTGAACTATCTAGGAGATTTCCCTAGGTCATTCTAGCCCCAATGCATTTTATCCATGCTCCTTGGCTCACATGATAATAGTTTAAATATTAATCTTGTGTCTTGGGTGTTATGGTGATGCTGGGTATGGATTACAGCATAACTTTGGCAGTGTGTTGACTCCCTTGGCAATTTGGCCTCTATGTACCCCAAGCCCCCAACACAGACTATCCCAGGGCAGTCAGTATTCTAATTTGTTTCTCATCCCTTGATTGTTCTGTACATATCTCTCATATTCCTCTTAAGGGACTAAGAGGCCCATGTTCACCTTTTCATTTTCATTAGTTGAGAGATTCGCTAACATAAATACATAGGGGCTTGCTCACCCCTTAATTAGGGGATCAAGTTGGTGACATTTGGCTAGGAAACAATAATAGTCTTCTTCTGGGTGGGGATTTTGACATCTCTACTGAAGCTGTCTCTGGAGAATAAACTAAGGAAGAACACCCACTGACTGGCAGTTGATCTAACTTGTGTCTCATTCTAATATGAAGTGTATTTGTCTGTCCCACTCATTCAACGAAACCATATCTCTGGGGGAAGGAAGCCTTTCTGTGTTCTTTGGTACCCTGCCTGTGTCAGATATATAATTTTGTTAAGATGGCATTCTGGAAATGGTGGTAGTTAGTGATGCCTGGAATGTGAGGAGGGGAGAGGTGGGGTCAGGCAGTTAGGATAAGGCTGAGGATCTGTTGTCATAGGCTGGGGAGATTGTGGGGGTTTCCTGTTGTTAATTGGGGTTTGACACAGAGCACGTTAAGGCAGATGCCTGGAAGGCCTTGAGGACCATGAAGGAAGATTCAGTGCTCACTTGAGGCTTCTGGGAATAAAACTAGAAATTCAAAATGGAGCCAATCAGTCCCTTAGGCCAGGCCTAAAGCTGTGATCATCAGTATAGCCCTCCAACCTTTCCTCTGCCCCTGCTGGACTGTGATTTCAGCCGTGAGCTACCATGGGTGCCTGCATTTTGCAACTAGATGAATAATAAGAACCATTCTGATAACTCAGGGAGTCAAGCATGACATTATGTGCCTGGTTTTCTCATAATACAAATCTTTGGCAAAATAATTTACCTGTATCTTTAAGTGTAAGTAATCATTCTAAACATAACAAAATTCTCCCAACCACAACTTTAGAATCTTAACAACTTGGGTCAATGCCAGCCCTCTAACAGATGCCTCTGTCTCCTTGTACCAACTCCACTCCAGCATACTCACACTAGTGTTTTCCTCCTTCAACCAGGCATCGTTGTTCAGAGTAGTGCTTGATTTTCAAAAAACTTATGAGGGCAACTTAAGGTGACTTGATGGCGCCTGGTCCTCATTCAAGGAGCTGGGTGGGACTAACTCCTTCATTCTCTTTTAGCTTGATGACTGTACCCTGCAGCTGTCCCACAATGGTGCCTACCTGGATCTGGAAGCCACGCTGGCAGAACAGCGGGATGAGCTGGAAGGCTTCCAGGATGACACAGGGTGAGTACAATTCTCCTTGCCCATGGGTCCCAATTACTGCTAGTGCTGGGGTTCTGAAGTCTTAAAATGCTTTGGAGAAATCACTTTGACCTTGACTTTCACCTAAAATCATGCAAGTCCTCATTGGTGACTGTAGATATTTTTCTATCTTGAGGCACTTCACTCCTTGGGAGTAGCCTGGCTTAAGAAAAGTTTCTGGGCTGGGTTAATTGAGCATAGAGCATTCTCTTTTAAGGGATTTAAAACCAAAGTTTAAAAAAAAATAATTTTCTATATTTTTGTGGATCAACAGCTGTTTAAAATACTGTTTTCAATAATTTAGTTGATAATTTTCATTTTTTTGGGCAGGCATACTGGTAGTTTTACGATATATAATCTTTTCTCCCCATTACAGTGGGTAAAATAATTATTAATTATGTTAATTATCATAAGTTATTTCTGAGCCTACATCTGGATTGCATAATACTTAGGTTGTTATACTGAAGGATAGGGCAATATTTATGATAAATCAGGAATGTTCATGGAAAGTGAAAACTCTGTTTGACTACACATGCAGATAAGCAGCCGTCCCGTGTCAGCTGAGATGCTGACAGCGCTGTCTGATGGGGCTGCTTCTCTTCCTGGCCCTTATCAACCTTGAACATGCACAGCTCTGATTGAATCACCTTCCTCTTCCTAGACCTTCACAGAGTCCCTGATGCCTCTGAGGTCACCCTCAGCTGGGATCTCAGCTGTAATCTGGTGTTCAGAGAGTCCCAAAGCTATCTGACAATCTTGGCCACACTAAGAATATAGCCCAGGGGCATGCTAGCCGGGAATATTGCTTTTTCATGGAGAGTTGGAATAATAGGGACACACTGGAAGCTTTCTAGTGTTACTTTCAGGTAGGTCTCAGGCTTCAGTGTGCCCTGATGGCTTCCTGCCACTTTGGCAGCCTTCACAGTTTAAGATAATTACTCTTCTACTTGTCTCTTCTGATTCAACTCCATGAGATCAGAACTGTGCCTGTCTAAGTGAATGTCCAGCACCTAGCATTTCTCAGCAATGTACAGCCATTTTTAAACACTGGAGGATGGCAATTGGAGAAATCTCAGAATGGATTCCTATGTGGCATGACTGGGGTCATCAAAAAGGTCAAGGTACTTTGTAGGATCAAGCAAAATTCTTCGAAGACATGCTGGTTGTTGTCAGTGTGTCACAGGGGCCACACAAAGAGTGTATGGGCCAACTATCTGCGTGCATCATAGGCTGCCTGTGCAAGAGGGGTCTCTCCAGCAGTGCAGCTGCTCATCAGCATGGCTTTCATTTAGATAGGCTTTCATGTAGCCCAGGCTGGACCTCAAACTTGTAATATAATAGAGGGTGACCTTGAATTTCCCATCCTCCTGCATCCGGGGACTGAACCTAGGGCGTGGCGGATGTTAGACAAGCACTCTACTAAATGAACCCCATCGATGACCTTCACTAGTATTTAAAAGATGCATATTAAGGGATTATGGGACCAGTATATTCAGGGGAAAATTCCATTGCAATAGTTTTTCCCTATTTCTGACAATGACATCCCTATGTAGATGTCAGCATACTGGCTATAATGACAGTCTCATTGGATGCCTTCATGGATCATTGATCAAACAGACCCCAGGAGTGTTATGAGTAGATTATTGTTAACTTGAAAAATATCTCTAGTGGAGTAATGCTTAAAGACCATGTCCTGCCTGATCTTTATTTATTTATTTATTTATTTATTTATTTATTTATTTATTTATTTATTTATTTAAAAACTTGAATGATTTGGTAGTGCAAGGAAAAAAAAAGTGCTAATGCATGAAGCTGTTTGGCCTGAGGGCTGCCTAGGAGTTTGAGAAGGCACACCTCTTATTGTGGCTGTGAGCGCATATACAGAGAGAATTGGCTAATGGGGGATGACCCTCATGAGTGCAGGCTGGGAGCCTAGATAAAATAACAAGGGGAAGGAGAAGAAATACTGTGAGCACAGGCATTCTATCTCTTTGCTTCTTGCCCTCCAGGATAAGGAGCTGCTTTGCTTAGCTGTGTTCTCCAGACCATGGAGTAGAAACCCTGAAGCCATGCGCCAGTACACATCTTTAATTAGGTTTTCTCAGGTGACTGTCACAGTGATGGATTCTGTCTAACATAAGCTGGGATTCCATGTCTGTTGCTTCACATCAAGGGATGCTGAGAGAATGTGTGGTAGTGCAATACGAAAGGGATTCAAGGCATAGAAACTCCAGACTGCAGCAGATAGCCCAGAAGATGCTGGGTAGGAACATTTGACAGATATGTTCCAAATTTACCCCGAGGCTTGATATGTCTTTGAAATGGTCCTTCCTAGTGATTGTCCCTTGTCTTTTGTAACATATCCAAGATGAAGTGTGAAAAAACACATCTGATCTCCTAGTGGGAGACTTGTTTGTCCTGGGTCTGGGCAGTAGAATAGTGGCCTGGAACAGCTGGGCCACACCATTCCTGAGACAGAAGAATTGCTATTTTTGAGCCTTGAGATGCCTGGCGTATCCCATTGCTGAGTAGCAGGCAGCTTTAGGCAGAGACCCTCCTCTATGCAGGTAGCAGGTACCTGTGTCCTGTGTCATGCCACTTGCACTTAGAGTCTCTCCTGGGTCCTCCCTTAGGTGGATGGCATTTGGCAAAGTTTATGTGACTCAAGATTCATGTCTCCCATGATCAAGGGCTAAAATTCAACGTTTTCTTGTTAAGACCTTCCTCTTTGATGTATGACCATGGTCAAAGAAGTACTATATTTTTACATAAATTACAGAAAGATGACCTAAAAATTAAGATGTATGAAATTGTGGCATTTTTCTGTGGTGTGTTTGTGGTGCGCTCTCTTGTTGGAGGAAATGTTTTTGTTCTTGTCCATTGCTTTTGGTCCTTTATGCCAAGACTAAAAATTAACTCACTTGTTGGGAATTACCACTTGAGACCTAGCTAACCAGAGAAGAGGAGAAAGACCTTCAACAGAGGAAGGACAAAGCAATTATTATATGAACAAAACAGAGCAGGGTCTATTGCCTCCCAAGGCCAGGGAAATCAGCAAGTGTGGCACAGTGTAGTGGAGACTGGCCTGGGGCCGCTACATTGTTGCTGACTCTGCTCTTGTGTGACCTTGGTCAAGCTTCTGATAAAAGCTCACAAAATGAAGATATTTATAAAATGTGTTTATAGAATACAGATGCCTAGTAGTACTTTCCTGCCTGTGTATCAGGTGCTCTGCTGGGTTTTCTGTAACCCCATGAAGGCAGCCTTGTGTAGTGGATGTGTGGGTCAGTTCTTTTCTCCCTGTAGTATATCAGATGCTCTGTTGGGTTTTCTGTAATCCACGAAGGCAGCCTTGTGCAGTGGATGTGTGGGTCGGTTCTTGTCAATTTGACACAATCACAGTCATCTGGAAAGAGGGCTCCATCTGATAGGTCTATGGCTGTGTCTGTGAGGGAATTTTCTGAATTGTTAATTGGTATAGGAGGGCTTGGCCTGCGGTGCATGGTGTCATTCGCAGGCAGGTGGGCCTGGGCTATGTAAACAAAGAAGTAGCTGAGCAGTCTTGAAGCAGAGAGGCAAGCCAGGAGTCAGTGTTTCTCCACTAAGTCCTCTTCAGTTTCCGCCTTGACTTCCCTTGATGATGGACTGTTACCTGGACGTGTAAGCTGAAATTAATCCTTTCCTCCCCAAATTAACAGTCAGGCAAACTAAGACACAGGGCTAGGATGCTGGTTCTTCTCTTTCACCATGTGGACCGCGGGCATGGAGCTCAGGCCATCAGGCTGGGCAGTGAGAGCCATGTAGTGGTTCTGCATAGTGATGACTTTATGGTTAATGTCATCGCTGTGCAAACCAGGTAATTTTACCCCTCTGAGCATCTAGTTCTCTGTAAAGATTGATAATACAATCATGATCTTTTATTGTTTCTAGGTGAAATATGATGTTGAATATAAAACAGGAAGCTAGTCCTCATTCTTCATATTTATGCTTAGATTCCAGAGTTGTTGGCAATTGCAGCCAGAGTTTGGAGTCACGGTGCACAGAGATGGGTGGCTCAGAGGCTATGGGCAAGCAGAGCTGCTCAGAGGAGTCTTTAAACTGCGGGTTGTGATGCCTCCATCTATGGCATCTGGAGGTCATGAAAATTTTGGTAGCAGTAAAAGGTTTCTA
This sequence comes from Sigmodon hispidus, assembly GCA_004025045.1. Lineage (NCBI taxonomy): Eukaryota > Metazoa > Chordata > Mammalia > Rodentia > Cricetidae > Sigmodon > Sigmodon hispidus. The sequence goes on along the minus strand of PVIH01015414.1, from coordinate 3,049 downwards.
AATGTGATGAAAATAGATTCAAAATCAAAACGTGTCATCAGTCCAAGATATTTCTGGCAGTGCTGACCTGCACTCATGGTATGCCTTCATTGCTACTTTAGTTCACCTTTAATAATGCTAGAATTATAGAACTATTACAGAATTGTGTAGCCATTGCCACCTGCCTGGCTGCGTGGGGAAGGAAGTGTCCTGGCAAATAAGAGTACAGCTGGGGTGTGTTCAGTAGGACTAAGTGGGGTGGCCCACTCCTGCTCACCAACTCTGGCATAGTTTTAGGCAGGACGGCTCAGAATATTCTGGATAGAAGCTTCTCACACATGCTGGTCCATTCCAGATTCAGAGCTCTGTAAGAAGTTCTGGAATCCTGTTTTTTTGGCTGTTCCAGCATTTGGGTGTTTGGTTAGGGAACCTCTGGTGTAGGCTCTCAGTCTCTCAGGGATGAATGCCACCACCTGGAGTGCCTTAAAAGTACTCTTTGTATATTTCACCTCAGGCCTGTGAAGTGGGAGTCTGAGGCTGGGCCCAGGCAGAGTGATTTTTAAAGTCTCTTTAACTGAGTCCAGTGTGCTGCCCCAGTTGAGTGAACTGTAGTGTATGTAGATCAGTGGTTCTCAGCTTTCTAATGCTGCAACCCTTGAATACAGCCCTTCATGTTGTGATGACCCCCAATATAAAATTACTTTCATTGCTACTTCATAACTGCAGTTTTACTATTATTATGAACTATAACATCAATATCTGTGTTTTCTGATGGTCTTAAGATATTCCTGTGAGGGGTTACAACCCAACATGTCATGCTAAGCACCATTGATGTAGACTGTGTGATTGGTTGAGTTATTCTGACAAATGACCTATGTAGAAGAAGGAGCCTTCTCAGAAACCTGATTATGAAGGCTTGAGGCTGGGGTAGATGGAAGAAGGCAAGCCAGGCAGTAGGAAGAATATGGAGTAGATGTCAGTGAGATGGAGCTCCCCATGGAGTTGAGAAAGGAGAGACCTAAGCCTGTTAACTGAGGACTGGACTAGTGGATGGAAGAGTGAGAAGCCATGACTCATGCATGGTACCAGCTTGCATAGAGGTGAACATGATTATGCGGTTGGCTGTGACAGTAGGGGACAGTATACAAAGAGCAGACCATGCTGAGGAGGAGTGAAACTGTGGACTAAGGGTAACTCGAGAATGGGAGAGGTACTTGCCCTGGTAGTCAGAGGTGTGGCAAGAGCAGGAAGGGCAGAGATTGATGGGCCTGGAGCTGGGAGGGCAGAATGAAGCCACAGAGAGGCTGGGAGATGAACGGCCTGAGCTCTTACCCTCGAGGACAGCACAAAGCAGGGAGAGGGCTGGGCCCTGGTTGTAGCAGTTGCTCAAGTGGCAGCATCTGGACCCCTTAGGACTTTAGCCATAAATTATATGCAGCAGCATGTAGCATCCCAGATAACACTGGCTTAAAAGTTTTATATTTATCACACAAAAGTGGTTATTAAAGAGACTGAGAAGTAAAGCCATTGATTGGGAGGAAAAAGTCTTTATAACACAAATTAGATAAAGGCCATGTATTTAAAATATGAGAAGAACTTTCAAACTCAATAGTAAGAAAATAACCCTGGCACAAAGCTGGGAAAGGAAAGGAGGTACTCAGGTAAAGACACTGTCTGGAAACCACATACTGTCATGAGATACCACGGACACCTATTAGCACATTACATCTGCTGACCAAGCCCAGTGCAGGTGAGAATATGGAGCCACATGACATTTGTGCATTACTAGTGGGAGTGCCAAATGGTGCCATCTTTTTGGAAGACAATCTCATGGCTTCTCACAAGCTAAATATGACCTTTGTTTAGCAAAGGACTCCTAGATGCTCAAATGAGGTCAAAGCCCAAGTCCACACAAAATCTGTACAAGGATGTCCATAGCAGCTTTACTCGTGATTTCCAGCATTCAGTAGCAACAAGAATGTCTTTGGTAGGTGGGTAGAGTGTAGGAATACCATATGATGCGTATTTAAAAATAAGCTATCAGGATAGAAAAGAAGGGAGACAAATCCATCTTGTTGGAGTGTGATTTAAGCCATGTGACATTTGAGAAAGTTAATGTTGTGAGGCGAGGAGAAGGGCCAGTGTAGTCAGGTGATGGCTGAGGTAATCATAGCTCTTTGGTAGCTGAGACTGGAGGATCACTGAAAGTTCACTGAGACTGATTCAAAATCTGGAAAATAAGTGATTGTTAGGGTTGGGGTAGGTGGGTGGAGAGAGATGAAGATTTGCACATGGGTGGGTGTCAGGGTCAATGGGAGCCTGGAAATAGACATAACATCATAAGACAAACTGTGACTTAATGATTGGCTCAGCTGCTGTGACAAATGTGACTGTACCTCTATAAGGTACTGGTGATGGAGCTTTCTGTGTGTAGTGAGAGTTATTAGGAACTGTCTCCACTTTCTTCCTTTTTTACAAAAAATATTTATTTTTATGTGCTGTCATAGAGTTAAGAGTTTCTATTGCTGTGAAGAGACACACTATGGGTCACAGTAATTCTTATAAAGGAAAAACATTTAATTATGGTGGTGCACATTTTCAGAGGTTTAGTCCATTATCATCATGGTGTATTGTGATCGAGTGCAGGCTGACATGGTGCTGGAGAAGTAGCCAAGTGTACTACATCTTGACTTGTAGGTAATAGGAAGTAGTCTGTCTCACTGGGTGTAGCTTGATCAAGGGAGACCTCAAAGCCAAAGCCCACCTCTATAGTGATAGGCTTCCTCCAACAAGGCCACACCTACTGCAGAAGGCCACACCCCCCGATAATGCCACGCCCCTTGGGAGCCATTTTCTTTCTTTTTTTTTTATATCTTTTTTTTCCTTCTTTATTTTGTATTTATCAAAAAAAACACAGTAAAAAGAATTTAAAATGTGGAAGAGTTAACAATAACTATACAGAGGATAAGAATGATAAGCATGGCTTATCAAGGGAAGAAATACAAATAAGATTGCTACACCTATATTTTCTTTGTGTTCATCTTTCCCTCTGAATTTTTTTTTCCATCCC
>PVIH01015413.1:39770-49833 GCA_004025045.1 Sigmodon hispidus | reverse complement strand
TATTGTATTTTTTAGCTTTAAAAAGGTGTATAACTTTGCTTGTACTCAACAGTTATTGGTCCAAGAAAGACCTGAATATCCAAATGCAAGACATGAGAATGTGTTGGAGGGGTGCTATACAGAGGAAATAAATGAAAAAATAAAAACCAGAGAAAGTTATAGAGTAGAAAAAAGAAAAAGAGCTGGCAACCAATGGTCAGGCTCCCAGCTACACAGCCAGCCATGGACAAAAGTAAGTAAAGGTATACAGAAATAAAAACTTAGAAAAACAAGATTTAAAAATAAAGGAATTTTATATTTGAAAATCCAGAGTAAAGGCAGGTTCATCTAAATCTGGCCAGTTTTAAGAAATAAATAAGATCCTTTTTATATTTATCTGGTAGCAGTATTTGATGCCCTAATAAAAGCACTAAGCCAGGGAACAGAAGAAAAAGAGAAAGAAATGAATAAGAGTTTAGAGTATACATGTTAAAAATGTTCATTTTCAAAAATGTTGGAATAGTATAGTTAACTTTCAAGTATGTTATTTTTAAAGTCATCACTGTGCTCTTCAAATGATAGAACATGATTTCTTTTCTGCAGTCTTTCATTTCTGGCATTCTCATGACTCCTCTTGTGTCCTGATAAAAGAAGCAGTTTGTAAATGAGAATTATGATTGTGAAGATGTGTCCAATTTTATTTTATCAAACAAGCTGATTGTGATCCCATGCTCTGGGCTATAGGCCTTCTCCTTTTTCTAGTCAGATATCTTATGGCTCTAAGATTCTGACTTTAGAAAAGACCAATACCACTCCAAGGTTATTTTAGATAGGATATTCTCCCTTTTATTGTCAGGCTCAGATAGAGGTTTCATCTCATGATTTAGTGTAAAATTATCCTTTGCAGTTTTTATTTAGCATATTTTTAAAAATTAAATATTTATTTAAGACAGTTAAAAATCAAATACAGTCAAGGTTTATTAGGAAATTATTTATTCAAGGGACTCACAGGCTGTGAAGCAACCTGGATTTATTAAAATCAATGGAAGATGTTTTCAAATATTTACTCTTTAATTATATCTTTGGAATAAAGCATTAGAAGATTTGTCATGTGGATGATGTGGCTTTCTGATTGTGAACAAATTTGAAAAGGGAGAAGTTCTGGTCTAACCTCAGAGATCAGTTGGTTACTGAGTTCGTTAAAAATTAATTAATCAAGGAATCTAAGGCTGAAAAGAAACTGGGATTTAATAAAACCAATGGATGATGTTTCTAGATAGTAACTCTTTAATTATATCTTTGGAATACATCATGTAGAAGATTTGTCATGTGGAAGATGTGGCTTTTAGATGGTGAACAAGTCTGAAAATGAAGATCTGGTTTAATATCTGAGATTAGATGGTTACAGAGTCTATGACCAACATTCAGATCACATATTAAAAGAAACAAAAACGGCAGTGGCTATTTCTCTATTATTTCTATCACCTCTTGTCTAATTTTACCCCCATGGACACCTGTTTTCTCTTGTGTGTCCTGGCATCTATGAGCCTTTTGTGGGACATAAACATATGGCATGATCTTCTGGCAAAATTGTTTCCATCCTGATTCCTAATTTTTCTTTCAAATATTACAGGAACATGTAAAATATACCTGTGGCATTCTACAGTGTGTTAGATTATAAAATTAGTTTTTATTGCCAGTTTCTTTTTGAAAAGCTTTTAAAAACATTAAATTTAATTTAATGACATTAACAAAAATGTATAAATATATTGAAAAAACATTACTTATTCCTCATTATAATTTCCTGCCTTTTTACTATTCATGTTTATGACCCGCCTTATGTTAGTAAATTTGATCTTGTCTTTTAAATTAGATAACTTATAATCCAAAGTGTATTTAAAATTGGCCAGTGGAAACAGAGGACACAAAATTGTTTGTATCATACATCCCAGGCACAACATTAACTGCACTCAATTCATTTGACTCTCTTCATGACAACTGCCAAACTCTACATTAATAAATTAAACCAATGGAGCCTACAAAGTTTGTGTCTTTTCATGTGATTTTTACTGTATTTTAATTGCACCTAAATCGATTGGTTTTTAATGTACATAAATAAAGGGAATCTCGAAAGATTAGAAGGTTATAACTAGTCTAAATAAACCATGTTTCGAGATCCAAATATTTTCTATTAATTTATAAACAAATACTTATAAAACATAAAAGATACTTATATAACTGAATGGTAAATCCACATAAAACTTTAAAAAATAGAGATAAAATTCAGAGTGTCTGTGAAAAAAAATAGAGAATATAATGATATTCACACAAAGGTTTGTGATACAGTAAATGAAGTAATGAATAAATAATAAGTAGAAAAAGAAAGAATGCAATATATATCAGCATTTTTATAAGATTATACATAGAAGAAGAATAAAGTAACAAGTCACAATCATACAGACATGAAAAAGTGTAATAACAGGTTGTCATCATACCTAATTGAGCCTATGATAACACAGAATATAAATTGGTAGATCAATTGGTACAATGACCAATTCTTGCTAAGTCAAGTTGTATCATAAGCCACTAATCAGTTTAGGTTTTATTCAGCTGGTCAATTCTTGTTGTACAGAATTCTTGTGAAACATGTTAAAAGAGAATAGCCTCTATAGTAGAAACACTTCGATCTGTTGTTTTTCACAAGTATTGCATTTGAGGTTTCTCTACACACACTAAAAGACTCAGTGTGAAGATTCCACATATCCTTGATAATATATACAAGCCCCACCAAGAGGAAAATATACCATGTTTAAATGCAGTAATAGTACAGTTGATTAATTTCTTTTTATATTTTTATTTATTTATTTTTAATTTTTATTATGAATAAGATCATATTTTCTTTCTATGTGTTTCCATTTTCAAGGTCCCTTCCCCTTTCCACCCCTTCAGGTCACTCTTTTTTCTCAAGAATCTTTCTTTAAATTTTACCACTAAATACATTTTAGCAGGCCAGCAACATTAACAACCATTAAAACACTATATATTATATGTAAGATTTGTTTCTGCAGGAGTAAAAACTTTCAAATTATAAATTTGTGCCTCTGAGAATTTCTACAGGCTGGGACAATGTATGAGGCTGTAATAAGTTATAAATAATGTCTTGAAAGTGTTTAAAGTGGGAATTTTCCTCAGTGATAGCCATTACTTTTTATTTATTTGAGACACTTATTATAAAAGCCAAACATATATTCTGCTTTTTTGTGAAAACATTTATTTTAGAATTGAAATATCAGCTTACCTTATCATAAAATAAAATAGTCCTCAGATGAACATCAGATACTAGTTAAGATATCCAGTATTCTGGAATATGGACTATAATCTTGATGGAATTTCTGCCTTTATGTGTAGACATTAGATAATAATCTTCATTATTATTCATAAACCATGAATGCATATTCAATCATTCTTAAAGGAAACTCTACTGAGTATATTAAGGTATTTGAAATCAGTATAATTCAGACTACTGTCCATATTATTGGGACATTAATATACTAGGCTTGTGCTCTGCAAAAGGGAAATGACACATAGTATCCAAGTATTATAACAACTAAATATGTATTGTTCTTTAGAAACATAGATAATTATTCATATACTGTATATAGTATATTAGAGTTTGAAGAGATCAGGGAGTCTTTAGAAGTTTCTTTAATGAGAAACTTTTTGGCTATCATATGTTAAGACTTGTGTTATATTTCCTGTACTACAAACAAGCAGCAGAACAGCAACAGTATATGGGAGGGATAAAAAGAAAGAATAGAAATTACAACCAAAAACAAAATGAGAAGGAACATAAAGGTATGGAAGGCGGGTACTACATATCTTCTATAATACCAATGTAAATACTGAGTGAGAAACAATTGGGTTAAAGTCATATGTATATGGCCGATACTCACCTTTAGGTCTTTTATCTTTGCAATATTAATTGAACACTCAAAATGTACATCTACAGAAATATGAACAAATTTAAAGGGGCTTGTTAGTAAAATTTTTCAACATTTAGTCTCCGGAAGGTATTGTGAATACTGGAATGGAGAATAACAACCAGTTGATGTAAATAAAGTAAAGTAGCACATCTTTCATTTACTAATGTCTTGCAAATTGTAATTTACTCTGTTATTGTAAGATCTAGGATAAGCCCCATCACAGCTTTAAACCAGTTTTACAGAAAGTTTAGAATACTAAAAATAATTATCTCACTTAAGATGAATGTTTAAATGTAGGCAAAATAATGTATCTTTTAGCCCAGTGTTACTGAGTTCTCTTTACTGTAATAGATATCAATATATTTTAAGACTATTCAAGTATTTGCTTAAATATCAGACCTGGACATTGAACCCAATTCTAGTGTTTCAGACTATGTCAAGTAATGTACTTTTTTGAGGAGTCACAGGTCAGTGAGACATGTGATATTTTGATTGTCTTTGAACATTTATGTTAGGATAAAAAAACAAGTCAACATATATTATTATCTATCTCTTGATAATAAACATAATTCAAATTCTTGAAATATTTTCTACTTTATTCCTGATAATTTGATGAGCTCTATTTTTCTCCGGAAATCAATTTCTCCTTCACTCTATGTACTTATATACATAATATTTGTATATTTATGTGTGTGTATGTAAGTGTGCCTTTGTGTGTGTGTGTGTGTGTGTGTGTGTGTGTGTGCGTGAATGTGTTTGTGACAATTCTGTTTTTGTAAATATTTATTTTTCTTAAATGGCTTCTTCAAAGGCCAATATAAAAGAAAATGAGTAAGACAGAGAAACAGACATTTTCTCTGTGTGTGTTTGTGTGTGTTTCAGCAATGGCATTTGTAAACCATCATGATTTTATGTAAAATCTTATTACTATAAATGTACTGAAAGTGATCATTCAATACAAGAGATGAGTATGTGATAAATTCATTAACAACAAGATTCACCTTACTCATTAAACCTATAGTGAGTTATTTGTAATAATTTTTGAAACAAAATCAAAATATTCCTAAATATTGGATATAAATATCGCTACTCTTTAATAAATGTTATACTGTTTTAGAATGTTTTACTGTTTAATATTTACTGTGCCTTCTTTTGTTTATATTTGATAACTTTTTCCATGTAAGTTTGTGTGTGGATATAGTGGATTTGTTATCATGAATTTCAGCTGTGATGATTTTGTGTTTGTAATTTAAAATGAGAAACATTCCATGGATCTTGAGCTCTTAAGACTCTTCCAAGTCTTTCAAATTCGAAGTGCTCACGAATTTGTGGTTTGATGGAAAACACATTTTTGGTTCATCATGTTGTTTGTGTCACGAATTTCAAAGTAAATCTAAGTCTTTCAAAGATGAAGTGCTCATGAATTTGTGGTTTGATGGAAAATATATTTTTGGTTCATCATGTTGTTTGTGTCTTGCAACCCTGTCAAAGATTCTTGTTGTTTTTGGTTTTTTTTTTTTTGTTTGTTTGTTTGTTTTTTTTTTTTTTATCTTTGTGTTTTAAACAAAAACTACAGATGCTACACTTAACCTTTCTTCTGTTTCCCACACAGTTTTTCATTGACGCACCTCAACCTTCCCTAAGTAGTTAAGAACTCCAATGGAGAGACAGCAAATACTTTACTTAATATTTGGGGATAGAAGGAAAAGACCTGTCTTGAAAAGAAAAACTAAAACCTCTGATTTTATAACCTTGTACAGCATATATGTTTGAGTTCACAGTTCACTCACATTGTGGGGTTTAAAGAGTGCTCATTGGGTTCAAAAATGGGATTATAAAGAGTGAATTCTTAGCAGGAGAATCACAAATGGCTAAAAGGCACTTGAAAAATTATTCAACATCTTTAGAAATGAGAGTAATTCAAATTAAAAAAAATCTTGATAGAGATAGGATATACTGGGATAGGGAAATAAGATGCTAGAAAATCCCCAAAGTCCTTGAAAATTACCCTTGATAGGAGCTGCAAACAATAGTGGAGAGAATGTTATAAGTAGCCTCTCCTGATTATCTGATTAGTATATACAATAAAAGGCTTCATAGAACTTCTATCCAGTAACTGATAGAAACAAGCCTAGAGATCTATAGCCAAACACCATTTCAAGCTCAATGAGACTAGTCAAAATGGAGAATAAGTATATGATAAAGCAGGAAATGTTCATCAAAGCAAAATAGCACATATATTTTAATAGAGCTATTGGTAACTAAGAAACATTAGACTGACATTTGTGGAGCCTGCATGAGACATAACTAACCCCTCTGTATGTGAGATACTTTTGGGTAGTTTAATCTATTTGAAGAAACCCCTGCAGTGGGACCAGTATATATATCCTTGCTGCATAATATTGTTTGATATACTGTATTTACAATGTAGGTACACCTTTTAGTTCCTTGATGGAGGGAGAAGTGGTTAGGTCTTTTCACAACTTAAAATATCAGAAATTGTTGATTATTTATGTGAGGACTTTCCATTTTGAAATAGTGTTTGAAATGCACTGTGATAAAAGCGGGATTATTTGTGAAAAGATTAACTGTCAGTATTATGTAAAATAAGTAAAGCTTCTATTGAAATGATTCAAAGAGTGGATGGAGAGCCTAAGACCACACTAGGCTTCATTTTTAAATGTCTTCAAATAGCACTACCAACAAAAGTGATGATGTTTTAATTGAAATTATTATGTAGTGTTTTGTTAGTATTACACAATCCACAAAAGGAAGAGAAAATTAAAAGTAAATATTTTTAATTAAACAAACTACATTTCATTTTAATAAAATGATGCATTTTATGTCTCTCAATATGTGTTCTCCAATTACATTTATGTTCCTACCATTACAAAGGTGATCTTATTATAAAGATTAGCATTATATTTTCTACTTTACTTCCCACAATCTTTTCTGTGAGTTCCTCCCACAAAATTCATTTCCCCATCTTCCTCCTTTTGTATTTTAACTTCTAAATAAATATTCTTAATGTAGAGAATACATCATGCAAATGACAATCTAAAGTATTTATACAGTGGTGTCTGAAGTCATTTTTCATAGTAAAGTACATTTGACAACTAAAAGTTCAATGGAGTGGTTATTTTTCAATTGACAAATCTATAAATATTGGTTATACTCTGTTGAAAAAAGTAGTAGACTCACTAATTTGTGTACATCTTGTGTTAAAAAGAGTGCTGTGTTTTAAATTAAAAGGATAAAGTGAGATGTGTTCTTCAGAGAAGGTGGTAAAATAATCCCTCAAAATATTTAAGCCATAACTTTAATTGAGAGTATCTCAAAGAATTTGGTTAATATTGAATTTTTTGGAGATTAGAAGTGTATTGATTCCCTTAAAATTAGGATCACAGTAGTCCATTATATCCATGAGGCATTTTAAAGAAGAATGTATATTAGAACTCATTACTAAGAATTGATATTACCATAGCAACAAAAAACACAAAGAAAAGAGAACTTTATACAGACTTCTACTTCTTGTATGCTATCTGGTAATGTTTACAGATACCAACCTCTAACCAAAATATAGGTGAATGATTGTCCATGAAGAAACAAAGTGTCTTGGTTCAGCTGTCTCCCAGTGATCAGCCAAACAGAACACTCACTACTTTTGAACTACTAAGAAAAGAAAGGTTGAAGCAAATGATGTAATAATGGAAGGTATTAGCAAAGGATTCACAGAGAGTACTTCACAATAAGGGTGTAGTCCTTAGATGTTTCCATTTAGGCACTGGCTACTTCCCAGTGAGCTGTAGAAATAGATAATTCTAAATTTGACCACATTCTTGTTATATCCAGATCCAACATATTTTACACATTCATTAATTTATATAAAGATGTGATCAATATATTGATGTTCCATGTTCCAATAAATTTTTCTTTCTGAAAGGTGATTTAAACTTACATGTCTTTGAAGGAACTGTGCAACATTTTAATAATAAGAACATATTAATTTTTATAACAGTTGGGTATTTGTATTTTTTATCTTTAGAGTTAATTCCAATTTGGTATCCATAAATCTACTTGTACAAACTCACTTTCCTCTCTCAAACCCTCACAGTCAGTCTCCCTTTTCCCCATTGCCCATAAATTTTCAAAAATATGAAGTGTTTGGGATTTTCAATTTACATGGTAAATACTTCTAAAGACATGCACTGATCTTGTGACTTTAATCGGTTTTGAAGTAACTAAAGGAAGGAAGTTTTATCTACCGAAGTCATATGTGAAATGAAGCAGGTGCCCTTATATTAGGGACATAAATAATTAAGATTGAAATATCCTCTTGACCAATTTTTCCTGTGATGAATAAGTAGTGACCATCTTGGTCCCTTTCAATTACTTTTAGCTTAAAGTCTGCTTTGTTAGAAATAAATTTGAATGGTATTTTGTTTGCAACATAATTTATAGTTTTGTTTTTTCTTATATTAATATATATATTTTATTTGGTTTTGTTATATCATGCACCTCATCAATCTCAGTTATCAGTCCTCTCATATTTATAGCCACACACATGATCTCCCCAATTACAAAAACTCCCAGTCATGCTGCTCATTTATTTACTTGAGTGTAACTAAACTCCCTAGGACACAAACCTTAAATCAAACAAGTCTTACTTCACTCACAGCCCTGTGAGAAGACATCAATGTGGGTAGCACAGCAGTTAAAGGCTTGGGTCATTATTATAAATATTTTGTATTTTTCTAAGATGTCCTATGCTTTGGTATTTTTTTATAAAATGTTTTAGTGTATCACTTAAGATAACTTGTGAAGCAATTAAATTAAATGATGTAATGCTTCCCTAAATCTAAATTAACTATATATAAACTGAAGTAAAAATGTGAATTATATTAATGAAAAATCCAGATGGTAAAATGTACATAAGCCTGTATATAAATAGCTCTACATTTATAAGTAGAATATTTTATTATTTAATATTTACTATATCTTCTTTTGTTTATATTTGATATCTTTTTCCATGTACATTTGTATGTGGATATAGTGGTTTTGTTATCATGAATTTAGCCTATCATGATTTTGTGTTCATAATTTAAAATGAGAAACATTCCAGTGATCTTGAACTCTTAAGACTGTAAATCTAGGTCTTTCAAATATGAAGTTCTCACGAATTTGTGGTTTGATGGAAAACACATTTTGGTTCATCATGCTGTTTGTGTCTTGAAACCTTGTCAGAGATTCTTTTTTAATTTTGTGTTTTAAGCAACAGCTACACACCTCAATCTTCTCTAAAATGGTAAGAATTGCAATGGAGAAACAGCAAGTCCTTTACCAAATATTTTGGAAGAGAAGGATAAATCCTGTCTTGAAAAGAAAACCTAAAATCTTTGATTTTATAACATTGTATATCAAATATGTAGGGGTTCACAGTTCTCTCACATGGTGGATTTAAAGAGTACTGATAGGGTTCAAAAAATGGGGTTCAGAACTGAAAGACGAATTCTCAGCAGGAGAATTACAAATGACTGAAAGGCACAGTAAGTAAGAAAAAATGATATCCTAAAATTCACAGGCAAATGGATGGATTTGGAGAATATCCTCCTGAGCAAATTATCACAAACTCAGAGAGATAAGCAGGGGATGTACTCACTCACTAGTGGTCTCTAAACAAACAAACAAGAAAAAAAGCCAAACATGCCCAAGCGGCAAACCACAACCACTGAACAGCTTGGGATCAGAAACACCCAGGACTGACACTTCGAACCCCAGTCCATCTATAGGAACACCTGACTCACTCTTGAGGGAGGGGGGACAAAACTGGATTTGGCCAAGAGTGAAGACTGATCTAGCATTATTGGGTCAGTGGGACCATAAGACTGTCTGCTCCCTGCCAAGGGAGGGGATGGGGAGTTGCAGAGAAGAAAAATGACCAGATGTGTTGGGAGGGGGAAGAGACCTTGAATAAGGATATACAGGGATGGAAAAAAAAATTCAGAGGGAAAGCTGAACACAAAGAAAATATATGTGTAGCAATCTTATTTGTATTTCCACCCTTGATAAGCCATGCTTATGATTCTTATCCTCTGTATAGT
>PVIH01015413.1:0-39670 GCA_004025045.1 Sigmodon hispidus | reverse complement strand
TGATAAATACAAAATAAAGAAGGAAAAAAAAAGAAAAAAGAAAAAGGTTTTATTTTAATTCTTATGAAGATGAGGACAAACAGATTACATGCAGGATGAAATGTCTTGATCAAGAAAGACCTCCAGAAAATCTGTGATTAAAAAAGAGTGTCCAGATATCTCAGTATCCACATCAACTTTAAGAATGAACTAAATTGATGAGTCCTCACTGTTCCCTTAAACATTACATATACTCCCATTAGCAGAAAGAAGACTACAGTAATCTTTTCATATTAAATAAAATAGATTATGGATGTTTATCTTTATTTAGAGGTTTTGGTTTTTATCATAGTCAGTCTCTGTCTAACATAAAGAAAGAAATAGGTATGAAAAATAAATGTGTAGTTTATTATATGTACATTTAATAAGCAATTACTTGTTTTAAATACTTTACATTAATATACATTTTAACATATTGACACAAATTTAAGTATAATTTTGGTATACTGTACATATATATCTACTATAGTTTAAAGTTTGTATAACTCATTAATATAGAGTAAAAATACAAGTTAATAATCACTTGTGATAATAACTTATGTTACAATTTAGATGTATAAAAATATATTTCAAATTTTAAGTTATTATTACAATTTAAAAGAAATGCAGATTATGACATTTAAATTATTTTTAAAATAGGAATGTACAGTGAGGCACACATTCTTCTAGCAGAAAAATCTACTTCAAGGCATGGAGCCTACTTTCCTTGTGGTAAGTATTTGTCCCTTGGCAACATATTATTTTGGCTTCACTGCCTGACAGCATGATGCACTAACTGGATATCTATGAACCATAAATTTGATCACTAAAACTTGGAGGAAAAAGCTGATAATCTTTCTCAGGTCTCTGCTTCACACATATAACTGCCTGATATTCTACAGGAGATATAGAAAATTGCCAGACAAATTATTCTGAAATACACAAAACAGAACTTACAATGAGAATACTCCAATTACATAGGCCTAGGATGGATACTACAATGTTAAAAAAAAAAAAAAAATGAGTGATTATCCAGGCAACAAGATTTTACTGTCATTTTTAAAATTTGGAGGATGCATGTAATATACTGCCTATTTACTAAAATATTTGTATATATTTCTATACGTATTGAATTTGAAGGCGTTTAACAATGAATAGTAGGAACTACACTTTTTATCAGTAATAAAATGTAAATAGACATAAAATTTTTGACTTACAAGGATAAATAAGATGATACAATGGACTCTTTAATTTTCATAAATGAAAATAGACTAAATACAAAATTTTAATTCATGCTTTACAGCAGTTGTGTTTTATTTAATTATAAGATAAAAAACTTATTTTCGAATGGAGAGAAAACAGTGATGGATAATGCCTATTCTATGTTGTGATTTTTAATTACTAAATAAAGTTTGGGATTTGCTATTGTTTTTTGGATTTTAGTATGATTGGGCAATTTAGAGGTACACAGAATTCCATGCAGACACAAAGTAAAAAAAATGATCAAGTCAGAATCATCCTATAAGTTGCTGATCAAAGAAGCATAATATAAAAGTACATTTAAGGCATATGACACCAGATAATACACAGATGAATAATGGCTTTTTGTGAATTATGAAAAGTGGTTTAAAAAGAGCTAACTAGAATCTAGCCTGAGAAATAGGTTGAAGAGTTTGTACTTAATATAAGATATTGTGTGGTGACATAGTTCTAAGTAGCTGTGAAAAAATCTGGTCTGAACCATGGGGTAGATGCCCAGAAACTGCTGGTTCTAAATACTTTTCTTAGGCATATGAGAATAAAAATTGAATATATGCATGAAATAGTATCAAAAAAGGCAAAATTCTGAAAAAAAATTTCCACAGAAAAATATAAGATTTGGAAGGCAAAATTGGAGACAAAAATGATGCAATTAAGTATTCAAAATATGTTACATTGAAAATAATTACCCAGCCTCCTTGTTTTATAAAAATGTTGATTCTCCTCAGGTCAGACAACAAGCTTGGGTGTAGCTGCCAGACTTAGAAAACTTTGGGAATAGAAGAAAACAACAGATGTGCAAAGGGAAGTTAGAGAGACACCTTGGACAAACCACAATTATATACCAGCAGTTGCAGAGTAAAGTTAAAATGCTGCTCTGAGAAAAGGCACCATGCCACATGGCTGGACATGATTTGATTCATGGGTTAGTTTAGGAGTGAAGAGTTTCTTCAGTTTTCTATATATTTTAGAAATTAATAACCTGTTACATGTAGCAATACCACTTTTAGGCAAACATCCTAAAGACACACCTGCACACCCCAAAAGCAATAGCTCAACAATTTCATAGCAGTATTATTCATAATAATAGTAGCAAGAAACTAAAAACAACGTAGATGGCAATTAATTCGAGAATAGATTAACCAACAGTGGTTCTTCTACTCAATAGAAAACTAGAATGAATTAGACTTCATCCCAGAAATGCAGGACTGGTTTAACATATGAAAAACTGTAAACGTTAACCATCATATAAACAAACTATAGGAACAAAACCACATGATCATATCCTGAGATCCTGAAAGCCTTTTACAAAATCCAACACTCCTCTATGATTAAAGCCGTGGAGAGATCAGGAATACAGGGAGAATATCTAAATATAATAAAAGTTATTTACAAGAAGTTGACAGGCATTATCAAACTTAATAGAGAAAAATTCAAAGCAATCCAACTAAAATCATGAACTAGACAAGTATATTCTCTCTCCCCCTATCTATTCAATATAGTTCTTGAAGTTTTAGCTAAATCAATAAGGGAACGAAAAGAGATTAAGGTGATACAAATTGGAAAAGAAGTGAAGATACCTCTATTTGCAGATGATATGATTGTATATATAAGTGACCTACAAATTCTTTCAAAAAACTGCTACAGCTGATAAACGCCTTCAGGAGTGCAGTAGAATACAAGATTAACTCAAAGAAATCAGTAACCCTTCTAAACACTAAAGATAGAAGATTTAAAAAAGAAATAAGAGAAATATTACATTGATTATAGCTGCACATAGTATTAAATACTTTGGGGTAATTGTAACCAAAGAAATAACAGATCTATTTGACAAAAATTTTAAATCACTAAGAATGGATTTGAAGAGAATATCAGAAAATGGTAAGCTCTCCCATGTTCTTGAATAGGTAGGATCAACATAGTAAAAATAGCAATTCTACCAAAAGGAATCTTCAGATTCACTGCACTACCCATCAAAATCTCAGCACAACATTTTTTGGACCTTGAAAGAGCAATACTCAATTTAACTCCCAGTAACAAGAAACACATGATTGCCAAAACAATTTTAATCAACAAACGAACCTCAGGCGGTATAACCATACCTGACTTCAAGTTATACTATTGAGCTACAGTAGTAAAAACAGTCTGACACTGGCATAAAAACAGACCTGTGGATCAATGGAATAGAATTGAGGATCCAGACATTAACCCAAAAATCTATGAACACCTGAACTTTGACAAAGAGGACCAAAATATTCAATGTAAAAAGGAAAGTATATTTAACAAAAGGTGTTGACATAGCTGGATGGAAGTATGTAGAAAAATGCAAATAGATCTGAGCCTGTCACCGTTCACAAAATTCAAATCCAAGTGGATCAGTGACCTCACCATTAGCCCA
Organism: Sigmodon hispidus; assembly: GCA_004025045.1. Taxonomy (NCBI): domain Eukaryota; kingdom Metazoa; phylum Chordata; class Mammalia; order Rodentia; family Cricetidae; genus Sigmodon; species Sigmodon hispidus. The sequence continues at coordinate 35,994 of PVIH01015413.1, read as the reverse complement.
GCCACTTTAAACTTGACAGAAAACAAAGTAGGAAACACACTTCTAGGAATTGTTGAATTAATAGCATAGCTGAATGCCTTTGAACAATTAGAAGCAAACTCACCTAGGAGAATATGGCAAGAAATAACCAAACACAGAATTAAAAACAATACAATTGTAGTAAAAACAATATAAGATTCAATGATTCAAAAAGTGGCTACTTGGAGAAAGTCAACAATATATAAATCCTTTATCAATCCAATCAAATAGCAGAGGTAGAGCTTTCAAATCAATAAAATCAGAAATTGTAAATGGGAAAAAAAGCACAGGCCCCAAGGATATCCAGAGAATTATCAAGACATACTTTGAAAATCTATATTCCACAAAAATAGAAAATCTAGAAGAAGTGGACAGCTTTAGGGACAGTTACTATTTACCAAGATTAAATGTAGATCAGAATAATTACATAAACATATCTACAAACCTAAATGTTTCATGCTGTCAATAAAAGTCTCCCATACCAAAAAAAAAGCCAAGGTACAGATAGTTTCAGTGCAGAATTCTACAACACATTCAGATATTTAGTACCTTACTCCTCAAACTGTTTCACACAGTAGAAACTAAAGAAATATTTCAAAATTCCTTTAATGAAGAAACAGTTACCCTAGTATCAAAGCAACTCCAAGACACAATAAAGAAGGAGAATTACTGAACAATTTCCATTATAAAAATTGATGCTATAATTCACAACAATCTTGGCAAACAGTATACAAAATAGAAAACATATCATCACCATTATTTGATAGACTTCATTCCAGAAAGGCACTTATGGTTCAGTATATGAAAACTGTAAATGTGAAGGAAAAAACCTCATGAACATATTCTTCAATGCAGAAAAAGTCCTTGACAAAATCTAACACTCCTTTGTGATAAAAGCCACATAGAGGACAGGAATACAATGTAGGGCATGGTTGGCCCTTGCACAACTTGCTGGAACATTGCATCATGTTCCCCAGATGCTAATTAGGTGCTGAGTAGTGACCTATCCGATGTGATCCCTGATTATGCTAATTTGGCACTCCTTACTCCTATAACCAGCTATATGCTAATGAGGCATTACTTTGGACATATCACCAACCATATGCTAATGAGGTATTACATTGGGCACCAATCATATTGCTACACACATCCCTGCTTCCCTATATAAGCAGGCTGCATTTCATGTACAGGGTCTTTCTTCCGCCATTCTACCTTAACTGAGCTGTACTCCAATAAAGTGTGATCTGAGAAGAATCATGCATGTGGTGACTCATATAGTATCCAGTAGTATAGAATCCAAAAACAACAATCCATACTTCCTAGATTAATTGAAAGATCTCAAGTACTTAAATGTCAGGAAGACAAACTAATTATAAAATGAGGCACAAAGTAAATTTTTAATGTGCTTACAAGATAAGATACAAACTGGAAATTTCTTTTAAAATATTAAGCATTCCCAATCATCAAAGGAAATGTAATTAAAATATTTTAAGATTTCACATTATTTAAGTCATAAAGACAGTAGTGAAACAAAGAAAGAAGAATGGCAATAATTGCTGATGTAGATGTGAAGGAAATGACCACTTATTCACTGCTGCAGTCAATATCAAAGTCATTGTGGAGGTTCTGCAAAAATGACAAAAATAGATCTATGATAAGATACAGTATTGCATGGATTCTAATCAGTATTATAGTAAAAACATATTATAATAAAAACTAAAAGCTAGATATTTGGGAAAAAAATGAAAGATCAGAGAGACAGAGGAACAAGCCACAGCTAATCCTCACCCAGCCAACTCCTCAGGCCTAGCATGCAGAATCCTCAGATTGTCTGAGTCCTTAGCCAAAGAAAGGAAAGCAAAGGACCAAAGTCTGGCCTCCTCCTGCCTTATAATTCTTTCATTCCCCATCATATCACTTCCTGTTTTAACATCCCAAGTACTTGATTTAAATGCATGTTTTTGCCAACTACTGGGAGCAGAGGCATGGGATCCTCAAGTGCTGGGATTAAAGGTATGTGTTACCACTCCCTTACCTTATGACTAATTCTGTGGGTAGCTATAGGCTAGGATACCCTATGATCTTTAAGCAAACTTTATTCTTTATTTCTTTAGAATATATATAATATATCACTACAATATACCTATAATGTTCTTAGATAGACATAAAATTCATTCCATATGTTATTCTGAAGATACCTGTTCATGCATATTCAATGTTGTTCTATTCATAAAGACCAGGAAACTAAATTATCTTAGGTGTGCATTAACTAATGACTAATTCATGAAAATCTATTTTTACACAATAGAATATTGTTTGAATACTAAGAAAAATAAAATTATACAATTCAGAGGTAAATGAATGGAACTGCAAACAACTGTTCTGTGTGGTGTTACAGGAACACAGAAAGGTATGTAACATGTATGTTTTCTTCTGTCAATGTTTGCTGTGAATCTCTAGCATATAGGTAATTTGAAATGCTAATAAAGATGAGTATTTAAATGAAAAAAGAAAGCTCTGCAGAGAACACAGTAAATAACAAAATTGTGAGAACAGAGAATGAGAAAACTCTTTACTAACCTCACAACAAATAGGGTGCTGAGTTCCACAACACATAAATAACTCAAGAGATGGCAAATCATTCTAATTGTAGAATTAAGTACAGCTGAACAGAAATCTCTACACAATTTCAAATGACAAAATGATAGTTATGGAAATGTTGAAAATTCTTAGCCAGCAGGAATGTGTAAATAAAATTGATTCTGCAATGCTATTGTTTTACATTTGTCACAATAGCTAAGATATAAAGCATTGTTTATAGCTTATGTTAGAAAAAATGTGGAAAATAAAATTATTCTCTACAGTGCCTTAAAATACATACTCAAAGAGTTAATTTGAAAATCACTTGGTGGGCGTTTTGTCCAGCCTACAGAATGGGAAAAGATTTTCACCAACCCTACAAGTGATAGAGGACTGATCTCTAAGATATATAAAGAGCTCAAGAAATTAGAGCCCAAAACCCTGAATAACCCTAACAAAAAATGGAGTACAAATTTAAAAAGGGAATTCCCAGCAGAGGAACTACGAATGGCTGAAAGGCACCTGAAAAAGTGCTCTTCATCTTTAGCCATCAGAGAAATGCAAATCAAAACAACTTTGAGATACCACATAACATAACACCTGTTAGATTGGCTAAGATAAAAGACACAGATGAGAGCGTATGTTGGAGAGGATATGGAGCAAGGGGAACACTCCTCCATTGTTGATGGGAGTGTAAGCTTGTTCAGCCACTTTGGAATGCAATAAGGAGGTTTTTCAGAAAATTGAGACTCAATCTCCCCAAGGACCCAGCAATACCACTTCTGGGTGTATACCCTAATGAGGCACATTCACACTCCAAAGGTATTAGCTCAACTATGTTCATAGCAGCATTATTTGTAATAGCAAGAACCTGGAAACAATCTAGATGTCCCTCTGCTGAAGAATGGATTAACAAACTGTGGCACATCTACACAATGGAATACTACTCAGCAGTAAGAAAAAATGATATCCTAAAATTCGAAGGCAAATGGATGGATTTGGAGAATACCCTCCTGAGCAAGGTATCACAATCTCAGAAAGATAAGCAGGGGATGTACTCTCTCATTAGTGGTCTCTAAACAAACAAACAAGAAATAAAGCCAAGCATGCCCAAGCAGCAAACCATAACAGCTTGGGACCAGAGACACCCTGGACTGACCTTTCATATCCCACTCCAACTATAGGAACACCTGACTCACTCTTGAGGCAGGGGGGACAAAACTGGATTTGGCCAGGAGTGGAGACTGATCCAAGCATTATTGGGTCAGTGGGACCATAGCTCTGTCTGCTCCCTGCCCAGTGAGGGGCTGGAGAGTTGTGGAGAAGAAAAAATGACCTGATGTGTTGGGAGGGGGAAGGGACCTTGAATAAGGATATACAGGGATGGAAAAAAAATTTCAGAGGTAAATCTGAACATAAAGTAAATATATGTGTAGCAATCTTATTTGCATTATCACCCTTGATAAGTCATGCTTATGATTTTAATCTTCATTACAGTAATTGTTAACTTTTCGGCATTTTAAATTCATTTTCCTGTTTTTTTGTTAAATACAAAATAAATAAAGAAAAAAATTAAAAAAGAAGATCTTGTAGTACAGATACAAGCATGACCATTAGAAACTAAGAGATGGACGAGAGAAAAATTGAGTGGAAGTTTTAATAGTGGAAACAAACGAAACTCTGAAAGAATACACCAATACCATCAAAGACATTACTCAAAATGCTCAAGTAAATAGGGACACATGAAAAGAGCAAACCTGAGAATAATAAACATGGAAGAAGGGGAAGCATACCAGCTCAAAAACACAGATAATATATTCAATGAAAAAAGCTAACAGAACACTAAATGGGTTAGACCCCACAAAAAAGTGTGCACATGATATAATAATCAGGCCACAAAACATACCAAACAAATAAATAATGTTAACATCTACAAGGAAAAGGACCAACTTACCTGTAAATGAACATCCATTAGAATAATTCCAGACATTTAAATAGAAACAGTTAAAGCAAGAAGGTCCAGGACAGAAGTTTTTGGACACTGATAGGATTATGGCTACACACCCAGATATCCATACCCAGCAAAATTATTAATCATCCTAGGAGGAGTAAGCATGATATTTCATGGTAAACACAGGTTCAAACAATTACTTCACACAAATCCAACACTACAGAAATCACTACAGGGAAAACTCCAAACTCTGCATATGAGATATATGCATGAAGCCTCAAACAATTGATAATCCCACAAAAGAAAAATTCTAAGAAAGAAAATACACAAACTATCACCAATGTGGTTTTGTTTGCAGCTTGGACATTCTTTGTTTTCTATTTAAAGTTCAATAACAAGTAAATACATCTCTTGCTTATCTTCCTGTGATTGTGATGTATGGCTCAGGAATATATTCTCCATTTTTATCCATTTACCTATGAATTTTAGGATACCTTTTTTTTTCTGCCTGCTGAGTAGAACACCATTGTGTACATGTACCAGAGTTTTTTGATCCAGTCTTCAGTTGAGGGGCATTTAGGTTGTTTCCAGGTTCTTACTATTACAAACAATGTTGCTATAAACATAGTTGAGCTAAAGCTTTTGGGGAGCAAATGGGCTACCTATATTTTATGCCTAAAAGAGATGTTGCTGAATCCTTAATTCATTGGTTCCCAGTTTTTAAAGCAACACCCATATTGTATTCCAGAGAGCATAAACAAGTTTACACTTCCATCAACAATGAAGTATTGATCGATTCGATGACTCCACATTCTCTCCTTTATAGACTGTCCTCTGTGTTTTTAATCTTACCCATTCTTATAGGTTTTAAGGTGATAACCTAAAATTGTTTTGATTTGCATTTCTCTCATGGCTCATGATTTTGAGAACTTTTTGAAGATTCTTTCCAGCATTTGTTGTTGTTCTTTGGAAAATTTGCTTTTTAAACTCTCTACCTTATTTTTAAAAGCAAAATTTTGGTTTTGGAGCTCTAGATTCTTGAGTTCTTTATTTTATAGATTAATTCTCTGTCACTTCTTTGGTGGTGAAAAAATTTTCCTATTCTGTAGAGTATCCTTTTGTCTTATTGACTGTGTCCTTAGTCTTACAGAAGCTTCTCAACTTCTGCAGGTACATTTTTTAACATAAGTCTGTTTGTATGCCATTATCCTGCTGGTTTTACTACTGTAGCTCTATAGTTTATCTTGGTCTTGGGGATGGTGATACATGTTGAGTGTTAGAAGAATACACACCTCAATGTCCAAAAATCCTGTTTTTAAAATATTCTAAATGTCATATTCTGCAGTTCTTTTAAATGTTAATGATAACATATAATTGAAATATATTTTAAACATCTAAATTGTAACATAAGTTATTATCACAAGTGATTATTAATTTGCATTTTAACTCTATATTAATGAGTTATACAAACCTTAAACAAGAGTAGATATATATGTACAATATACCAAAATTACACTTAAATTTGTGTCAAAAAGTTAAAATGTATAATAATATAAATTATCTAAAACAAGTAATTGCTTATTAAAAGTCTATATAAAAAACCTTATTTTTCATATTTATTGTTCATATCTATATCTTTCTTAATGGTAGACAGAGACTGACTATGATAAAAACCAAGACCTCTAAATAAAGATAAACATACATAATCTATTTTAGTTAATGTGAAAAGAGTTCCTTAGTCTTCTTTCTGCTAAATGGGAATACAGGTAATGTTTAAGGGAACATTTAGCATTGATCATTTTAGTCAGCATTCTTAAAGCTGAGATATCTGGGCACTCACTATTCATCACAGAATTTCTGAAGGTCTTGATCAAGACATATCATCCTGCATGTAATCCTTTTGTACTCATCTTCATAAGAATCAAAATACAAACTTTTTGAAGCAACATATTGTTGAAACTAAATTTCAATGTCAATATACTTTAAAAATATGTTTAGATTGTTCTAGCAACATTTCCACATAATTTTCTTACTGCAATTAGTTCATTATTAGTTAAAAATAAAAAGATAACATAATAATATACATAATCTAATGTATTTTTATCTCATCAAAATCAACTGCATCAAAATAACTCATAAACACTTCAAACCTAACCCATGAAAACAGAAAAAATCATCACTATAATTAAAGAGACTTCATCACATAGATGCATGAATTATTCAATGTATGAAAAACTGCCAGTGTAATGCCCTATAAAAAATGGTTATTTTACTAGAAGCATTTGAACATTTTAAAAATCCATCATACATTCATGATAAAACTCTGAGAGGTCAGTAATTTATATTATTTCTAAGAAAACTATAGCAATTTTTATGAAGACAATAGCCAACATCCAATTATATGGAGAACAACTCTAAAGGAAATTCCACTTTTAAAAGCAGACACAAAATAAGGCTTAAATGCACCCATGTTTACTCTATTTTTTACTTATTATTTTAACAAAGGTTTTAAGACAACAAAATATAAATTGAAAAAAGTACTCAAAATGTCAATATTTATACATGATCTAAGAATATATATAAGGAAAAGTAACAAAGAAAACCTTGCTGAGCCTGTATCTTTGAACTGAAAAGTAAAACAGTCACTTTCCTCCTTAACCCAGAAACATATGAAAAATATGCAATGACACTGAAACCAATATCAAAGAAATACACTTGATTCTTAGAGTCAAAGACAGTAATATAAATGCCCCATGGATGTAGAATTAGAGTTCTAAATCTAAGAAAGCATGTGTAAAAGCAGAGCTTGGGTCAGAGACAGGAACTAGTAAAAGGAACAATTTAAAACTTAACCCAAAAATGAAGTAATATGCATTGTATCAGAACCTAGTTAAATTATAACCAGTGAGAGAAATATGCCCTGGCTTTAGAAAGGGAGTCTACAGCCTAAAGTTATACCTGACTCAGTCTTGAGGTTGGGGGGAGAAAACTGATCTGCCAGGAGTGGAGGCTGAAGTAAGCATTATTGGGATAGTGGAATCAGTGGACTGCATTATGCATGCCAGGGTGTGGTAGGGGGGAAGCTGTGGAGAAAAGATAATGACATGATATGGTGGGAGAGGGAAGGGACCTTTTATAAGGATATACAAGGAAAGAAAGTGTGAGTTCTTTTTTCTTTATAATAGTGATACTACTAACAATAATAATAAAAGATAAAGCCAACTTTTACCAGGTTAAAAAAATTGTCAATACTTCAACACCAATAACTAAGCAAATTTGAGTTTCTTTAGAGGAACTTTAAGCTAAAAATGCCAAAGTTAAAGTATCTGCCAATTCAGTTGTAGGCTATTGTTTTATACCCAAGAGAGAAAGGTACTCCTTTTCAGTCTTTCTTCACACCAATTTTTTCTTCTAAAATCAACATGAAACCATTCCTATTGTTTTTTGGGTTTTTTTGAGCAAAAGAGACTTGATGAGATGTCCTTTTAGTGAGGACTGACAAGGTATATAAAATGAGTACAAAAAAATAAAAGAACATTATTGAAACATCCTTTAGGATATTGATAAAGGCAGAGCAGAATAGGATACATGTTGTTAGAGTGAAAATTTATTACAATATTTCTGCAACAATTTTACTTTAAAAGAGTGAGCCAAAAAGTAACAACTTGAATCTAAAGAAGAATAAGAGATCTGGTGGGAGAACTCATTAAGAGGGACAGAACCAATTTTGTGTCTAGCAGCTTTCCAGGAGAAAAGCATAATTGCAATATCCTCAAGGGAGGCTTTACCACTTGACACTCTTGCTTTACATATTGTCTGACTTCCTGAACTCTCAGGATATCATTTCTGCCAAACGTGAGATGATTTATTGTAGCTCCAGTCTTTAAAGCTGTCCCAACCTCTCCAGGTATAGCTGTACTTTGCAAGCAGTATACATTTCACCCAAGAGTTTTGATGTTCCATTGCAACTGCAGCTGTCAGAGATGTCTTGGTAGTTCTAGGTATAGACTGACGTAAAAATTTTCAGGGTAACTGTCACTCCCATTCTAGAGTATTAACACTTATTTCATGAGTAGGTAACTCCCATATTTCTATAATGGAATCTGTACTGTTGATAAAACTCCAGTATATAGCACATTATAAGATATATAAAAACTAACTCACTCATTTATACATAATTAATAAATGGTCAGATAAAGAAATCAGAAAATCATTGAACTTTTTAATATCAAAATTTGGAAAAGATTACTTTGAGAAATCTAATTTGACAACTCCAACACGTGATAGACAAAACTGTTAGTTTTTTTTTAAAAAATCAGAAAATGAAAAGATTTCTAAATCTATTACTTAAGTAGGTCTCACATAATTATTATGACATTCTTTCCACAAAAATAAATTCACTGCATTTTATACCTAATACATTACATGTTTCTAAAATAACAACACTTGACTTCATATTGAAAAACAAAAAAATCCATAATAACAAAATCCATTTTGCCAAAAAAGAGCTTTTAATGGTATCTCCAACCCTGACACCACAGGCATTTTATGAACAATAGTAATTAAGACATTTCTACCATCATGCATAAACTAAGACTTCAACATATATCCAGATACACTTAACTTGATAGAAAAGGAATTTGGAAGTAGCCTAGAATGAAATGGAACAAGAGATGCCTTTTTAAAATATAATGTGATGTAGGAGATTTGCTAGGCCCTTTTGGCCCCGAGGTTTTGTAACCTGGTCCAAGGAGGAGGTTTGGAACCTGGTCCACATGGCGGATTTTGTTCCCCCAAAGAAATGAATCAGAAGTTTATTTTACTTTATACTTTTTGGCCTATGTCTTATTCACATTACTATCTAGCTCTTTCATCTTAAATGAACCCATTTCTATTAATCTTTCCAACACATGGCCTATGACCCGTGGCTCACCTGTATCTTTTACATATTCCTCCTTCTGGGTTTGGATGAAGACTAACTCCACCCACCTTCTGCTTGTCTCTTCCTCTGATACTCCACCCACTTCTACGGTGCTCTACAGAGCAAAATCAGTTAGTTTATTTACATCACACAGAGCAGTCACCACATTTCCAATACATCATTGCAGCATAACACTTTACAGAAATTCCCCTTGGTTCTAGATTAAGATTTCTCAGGCAAACAAGGGGTTCCTCAGTAAAATTGTTACAGGTATGCTCTGCTACAAGGAATCTACTCTACTCTGCATGGACTTTGATGAAATGTCACACCACACTACAAAACCCATGCAAAATATTATTATAACAGAAGAATTCAAACTAATAATTTTCTCAGGTTAATAACAGTGGTAATTACAACAGAGCACTGAACTTAAAGAGATTGTTGATATGGTCAAAGATTTATATTATGGTCTGATTCAAGGGCAAGCTGAGGGATTGATGTAATTTTGAGCTCAAGGATTTATGTGATTCTGCAATCTGATTCTGGAAAAAACCTCTTGGATTATTGAAATTTCAATCACAGATGTCAGTATTGAGTCCAGGTCAATATTTTCTTTGCTTGAACAATTTTTGCCAGCAAATTTTCTTTCGTGATTATTGTTAACAATCAAAAGTAGAATGTCAGCCCTTTTAACAATAGAATGCTTTCAGTTGATTAGAGATATGCAGGTCCTCTAGTGCCATTCTAATCATTATTGTCATGATATAACTGGATTCTTCTGGTGGCATGCTAGGTATGAAGGAGCTTTTAATTTTGCAATTACCATTAGTTAAAACACTGTATAACATTTTTTTTTACATCTGCTGTTAAAATATCTATACAAAAAAGTTGTAAAACAGGATAAACCTACTAGAATTCAGAAAAAAGAAATAAAGAATGAAAATGATAGCATCTATTGGATTACTAGGGACAAACTCACAAGATGAATCAAACTTTCTTTTTATGCTTTTGAATATTTATCTGAAGTTGAGGGCCAGATATTTAAGATATTATATATATTTGAGCAGTTAACGGATTTTGTTTAACATACAAAACATATATAAACTAACAGCACTATTCCATTAGGAATAAATAAGACCCATTTGCTCTGCAGCTAAAAAATCAAACCCTGACAATTTCTGTAGAACTCTGATATGCAGAAAGTCTAAGTTTCCATAGTGATTAGTGTGATGTAAGCCACCTATTAGTAATCAAAAATAAGTTGCAAAGAAAACCATTTGTAAATAGCTGAAAATGCAATTTTTCCTTACAATTGAGTTTTGTCATAATAAGTTATGCCCAGGACAGGTACAAAAAAAAAATGACCTAAACTGCTCATTTCCCAGCAGTGCTGTCAAAAACTCAGTGATACAAATTAGCAAAAGTCCATCACCAAGTAACAGCACTTCTTATGGAAAAGGATTATAGGCCCCATACTCTAGATTAGTCAAAGTTGCATAATTGTGTGCCAAAGAGAACTAATTCATTGGGAAGAATAATAATGAAGCAGTTTATGGCATTTTTCTAATCTAAATTGCCAGTGTGCTCACCAAACGTTTTTCCAGGGACTTAAATTTATTTCTATAATTGGGACGGAAGTTTGAATAAGGAGGCATACTAATCATAGTTGATGTAGATGAAATAACAGGCAGTAGTTGAGAATGACATATAATACATGAGACCACAAATGGTGCTTCTCAGTTAACATTTTTAATCTCCATTAGAGAAAGTTTCATTCACTTAGTTTATGTGCATAAGTTAAGATATATATCAAAAGATGAATATGACTGAGACATGTAATCGACATCATCAAAAGAACTTTGATATTAAAAATATTATTTCCTCTAAGGAGCTTAACTCAACATTTTAAATCATGTTTATTGCTAGGATTTCAGAGAGTGCTGTTTGTCTTCTATGTTTCGAATTGACCAACTAGCAGAGCATTAGTTCCATAGTAAATCTTCAATATGATTCCACATCTCCAAATTTGGGGTTCTATGGTATTTTAATTAGAATATTCAAGAGTACAATTTTATGTAAATGTTAAATTAACTTCCTAAAATAAATAATGGTTTTCTATTACAATAAATCTAAGAAGGACAAATCATATTAGTTGGCCAATTTTAACAGTATTCTAGTTGGATCATAAAGAAACCTTAGAGAAAAGATCTACAAAAAATCATTTTGGTTGTTATAGGGGCAATTATCCTTTTGGAAGTTTCCTAATAAGAAGACTATTTTTTTTTTTAGTTTGAACATGAAGTATTTTTATGTTTATTTTTAGTGTTAATAAAGAAATAATTTATATTCACTTATAACTTAGTTCAAGCAACTTCTACATCCTGTCTCTTCCTGTCAGTCCCTTCCTTTTTCCATATCACATTTTCTTTTCTCCTGCAAGGAAAGGAATTCCCAAGGTCCCAAGGTGGCATAGTTCAGCATTCACTCTAGGCGGGTACTCTTTCCTGCCACAACATCAAAACTGGGTCAGATATTCCACTGAGGATAATATGGTCCAACAGCCGATCTAATATTTTTCAGGTTCTAAGCTGTACAGTGTTTGTGGTTTGCAGCTTGGACATAATTTTCTTTTTACTTTCTTGTTTAGAATCCACAAATGAGTAAATATCCTGCTTGTCTTTCATGTTTGTGATATTGTCCACGAGAATAGTCTCCAAATCCATCAATTTGCCCGGAAAAGTTAGGATATTTCTTTTTCCTACTGCTGGATAGTACTCCATTGGGTCGATGTACCACAGTTTGTTAAACTATTCTTCAGTAGAGAGGCATCTAGCTTATTTCCAGGTTCTTGCAATTACAAATAATCCTGCTATGAACATATTTGAGCCATTGTCTTTTGAGTGCAATTGTGCATTTTTAGGGTACATGCACAGTAGCGTTATTGCTGGATCCTTGGGGAGATGGGTTCCCACATTTCTGAGAAACCACTATGCTGCATTCCATAGTGGCTGAACTAGCTTACTGTATTGTTGAGGGATGAACTCCAGTCAACAATAAAGGAGTGTTGCATTTACTCCACAACCTCTACAGCATAGGCTGTCATCTGTGTCTTTAATCCTAGCCAATGTGACAGGCGTAAGATAGTATCTCAAAGTTGTTTTGATTTGAATTTCTCTGATGGCTAAAGATGTTGAACACTTTTTCAAGTGCCTTTCAGCCATTTGTATTTCTCCTGCTGAGAGTTCGCCTTTTATATATGAACCCCATTTTTTGAACCCAATGAGCACTCTTTAAACCCCACCATGTGAGTGAACTGTGTACTCTAACATATATGCTTTACAATGTTATAAAAATCTGAGATTTTAGTTTTTCTTTTCATGACAGGACTTATCCTTATATTCCAAAATATATCATAAAGTTATTGCTGTTTCTCCATTGAGTTCTTAACAACTTAGAGAAGTTTGAGATGTGTCAAAGAAGGGCTGAGTCAGAAGCAGGAATGGGTAAGTGTAGCATCAGTAGCTGTTGTTTAAAAAACAAAAATAAAACAAAAACAAGAATATCTGACAGGGTTGCAAGACACAAAATGCATGATTAAACAAAAATGTGTTTTCCATTAAACCACAAATTCATGAGCACTTCATCTTTGAAAGACCTAGATTTAAATCTTAATAGTTAAATATCCATAGAATGTTTCCATTTTAAATTACAAACACAAAATCATCATTGCTGAAATTCATGATAACAAATCCACTATATTCAAATACACATATACATGGAAAAATATATCAAATATAATCAAAAAGATATAGTAAGTATTAAAAGGTAAATTATTGTATTCATATAAGACTAGAGCTATTCATATGCAATATGTAGGGATATTTTGATTTTGTTCACAAATTATTACAAATAACTCACAATAGGTTTATTGAGTCAGGTGAATCTTGTCAATGAAGTATCAAACACTCATTTCTTCTATTGATTGATCACTTTCAGTTCATTTATAGTAATAAGTTTTTATATCAAGTCATGATGATTTACAAATCCCAATGCTCTCTCTCTCTCTCTCTCACACACACACACACACACACAAACAAACACACACACTCACACACACATACACAAAAAATGTCTGTTTCTCTTGCTTACTCATTTTCTTTTAAATTGGCCTATGAAGAAGGCCATTTTAGAAAAATAAATATTTACAAAACCAAATATAGTGTCTTTTTATATAAAAGATGTTTATTTAAATAGGTTAAGTGTGCTTATATTAAAAATATATTAATTAATATTTTCAGTATTGATGTGAGATGTCAAAAATCTTTAATCCCATCAAAGACCAAAAGAAAAAAATTAAATGACATGAGTAAAGTGAAGTATGAGCTCACAAATTTTAAAATTTAAGATTGAATTAGAGAATTTCCAGCTTCCTGGATAGTCCCTCACAACACTTTTTGTAATATTAAAACATTTAAAAATTTTAATACATAACTACAATGTATGACATATCTCTTCTGACGCATGGAATTTTGAATATTATTTTGCAGATATATTTTTCTTTTTTATTTTATGCTTATTGCTTGGAATAGGTAGTATTTACTGTGAGCAGCAATCAAAGTAATTTTTTTCCCAACAAGACATTATTTGGCAAAGAACGGAATCTCAAGGTGGAGTTTCTTTAATGCCAAATATCATTTGGGAAATAAACTGAGGTGAGCCAAAGAACTGTGTGTCTTGCAGTCAAATTTGAAAACAAAACAATTAAATGTCATATGTTCTAGGTTTATAAGTGTTTAATACTGTATATTTTTTAGATATATTTTATTATATATTCAGGATACTTAATTAGCATGACTATATCATAAAGAACATAGGTACTTATGCCCAGTAGGTTTTATCATCTTAGTAAAACAAGAGACTAAGACTCATAATTAAAGACTAACTATCTACACCAAAAAATATTAAATTTTGGGACAAACACTACTTATACATGACAATCATATAAACAATTTAATATATGTTGAAATATGTATACAGAAACAAGAGCCCAAGGTGTCTAGGGCACAATGGGCATTACACAGCTTCAGACAGAAAAGATCACAGGTCCAGAGTGGAGTTGGAGGTGAGCAGGTTACAGTCTCTGGTACTCCCAAGAACCTCATCCTTGAGAACAGAGACACAGTCCCATATTTGACCACATGAAAAGGCATGCCCTACACAAAGTGTTGAAAGATCCTTCCACAACAATCCTGAAAGTCACATCACAGATTACCAGATTCCAATTCCAAGGCAGTCAACATGCTCACAGAGATAGGACATCTTTGTTAGCCACATGACACCACTGTGTACAGGGCATAATGGGATTCAGGTGGCTACAGACAGCAGGGTCCTGTGACCCAAATAGAATAAGAAATCACACAAACACACTGTCAAGAGAAGAAAAGAGACACACAACTCCTGTAGTCACAACTGACTAAGATTGCACTAAGACATGACAATGAATGAACCAAAGAAGCAATGGGCAGTTATAAGTAAAAGAATACATATAACAGTATTAGGAACAATAAGGCACCACCGGAAGACACTGATGCTTTTAAACACCTACACCTGAAGAGAGCATTGAAGAGAAATCTGAAGGAGAAAACAGTAATAAAAACCTTTATGAAGATTATAGAAGTATCAAAAGAGGACATGATAAGTCCCTTAAAGAAACAGAAGAAAAAATTGGAAAAACGAAAAAGTACTTGATGAAACCCAAAAACGGCAAAATGAAACAAATACTAGATTCATTTCAGAAATTAAAATTAATATGGAAATAAAAAAGAAGGGCTACAAAAAACCAAGGGATGAAAGAAAATGTGTAGAAATAATTTTGCAGGACAGATACAAGCATGAAGAGATGGAAGAGAGAGTACTGGAGTGGAAGATTAAGTAGTGGAAATAGACAAATCTCTGAAAGAATACACCAATATCATAAAAGACATAACACAAAATGCTCAAGACAATTGGGACACATGAAAAGAGCAAACCTGAGAATAATAAACATAGAGAAGGAAAAGAATACCAGCTCAAATACACAGATCATGTGTTCAATAAAATCATGAAAGAAAACTTCCACAACCTAAAGTAGAATATGCCCCTAATGATAGGAGAAGCTAACAGAACACTAAATATGCTAGACCCCACAAAAAATATGCACATGATATAATAATCAAGGCACAAAACATAGCAAAAAATAAATATTAACCTCTACAAGGAAAAGGCCCAATAAAAGCAGATCCATCACAATAATGCCAGACAATCAATTAGAAAAAGTTAAAGCAAAAAGATACAGGACAGAAGTTATCAGACACTGATAAGATATTGCTGCCAACCCAGATATCCATACACAGCAAAATTATTAATCATTCTAGGTGGAGTAAGCATGATATTTCATGAAAAACACTGGTTGAAACAATTACTACACACAAATCCAACACTTCAGAAATCACTCCAGGGAAAACTCCAAACTAAGAAAAGGAGATTTGAAGGGTCAGTCCAGGGTGTTTCTGATCCCAATCTGTTCAGTGGTTGTGGTTTGCCGCTTGGGCATGTTTGGCTTTTTTTTCTTGTTTGTTTGTTTAGAGACCACTAGTGAGTGAGTACATCCCCTGCTTATCTCTCTGAGTTTGTGATACCTTGCTCAGGAGGATATTCTCCAAATCCTTCAAACCCCAGTCCAACTATAGGAACACCTGACTCACTCTTGAGGGAGGGAAGACAAAACTGGATTTGGCTAGGAGTGAAGACTGATCCAACTATTATTGGGTCAGTGGGACCATAGGACTGTCTGCTTCCTGCCCAGGGAGGGGATGGGGAGTTGCAGAGAAGAAAAATGACCAGATGTGGTGGGAGGGGGAAGAGACCTTGAATAAGGATATTCAGGGATGGAAAAAAAAATTTCGGAGGGGAAGCTGAACACAGAGTAAATATATGTGTAGCAATCTTATTTGCATTTCCACCCTTGATAAGTCATGCTTATGATTCTTATCCTCTGTATAGTTATTGTTAACTCTTCCGCATTTTAAATTCTTTTTACTGTTTTTTTTTAATAAATACAAAATAAAGAAGGAAAAAAATCAAAAAAAAAAAAAAGAAAAAGAAAAGGAGATACATGCATGAAACCTCAAACAATTGATAATCCCACAGAAGAAAAATGCTAAGAATCAAAATACACTCAAACTGTCACCAAAAATTGGAGGTTATAACAATCACTGATCATTAATATCCCTCAATATAAAAGAATTTAAATCACTTATATAATGCAATGTCCTAACAAGATTGATACAAAAACCAAAACCAACCTTCTGCTGCATTCAAGAGACACACCTCTACTCTAAAGTAAAACATAAGGTCAGAGTAAATATTTCAGATCAGACTTTCCATACAAATAATTCCAAAAAAATCAAACTGCTTTTGCAATCCTAATATACAACAAAGAAAACTTCAAACTGAAGTCAATCAAAAGAGATCAAGATTCAAATTACTTATTTTTCTTTGGAAAAATCAATCAAGATGAGATGAGACTTCTATCCTGAATATTTATGCACCTAATATAAGGTCATCTACATATCTAAAAGACACACTACTGAAGCTGTAACCCAGAACTGCCAAAATAATTTTGATTACACACTTAAAAAAATAACCTCAGAAGGCATTACCTCCCACACTTCATGTTATACTGTAGAGCTTCAGTAAGAAAAACTGCATGGTACTGGCATGAATACAGACTTGGTGATCAATGGAATTGTTTGGAAGATCTAGTCATCAAACCAAAATCCTATAAACAATTGAGTTTTGACATACAAACTCATAATATTCAATGGAAAAAAGAAAGTATCTTCAACAAATTGTGATGGCATAACTGATGGCTGTGTACTGAGAAATGCAAATAGATCCAAGCCTATTACTCTGCACAAAACTCAAACTCAAAGTGTTTCAGATCCATAGCTGTTCAGTGGATGTGGTTTGCAGCCTGGACATTCTTTGTTTTTTATTTAAAGTTAAATAACCAATGAAAATATCCCTTGCTTATCCTCCTGTGTTTGAGATGTATGGTTCCAGAATATATTCTTTAATTTTATCCATTTACCTATGAATTTTAGGATATCATTTTTTTCTGACTACTGAGTAGAACACCATTGTGTACATGTACTAGAGTTATGATCCATTCTTCAGTTGATGGGCATTTAAGTTGTTTCCAAGTTTTTACTATTACAAATAATGTTTTTATAAACATAGTTGTGCTAAAGTATTTGGGGAGAAAATGTGCTATTTATGGTTTATGTCTAAAAGAGATGCTACTGAATCCTTGATTAATTGATTCTCAGATTTTTTAAAAACACCTATATTGTATTCCAGAGAGCTCAAGCAAGTTTACACTTCCTTCAGCACTTTGATCCCTTCACACCACATTTTCTCCTGCATAGACTGTCCTTGGTATTTTTAATCTTATCCATTCTTACACATGTTAAGGTGATAACTTAAAGTTGTTTTGATTTGCATTTCTCTGATGGCTCAAGATTTTGAGAACTTTTTAAAGATCCTTTCCTGCATTTGTAGTTCTTCTCCTGAGAATTTACTATTGTAGCTCTGACCCCTATTTTTAAATGTGTAGTTTAGGTTTTGGAGCTCTAGATTCTTGAGTTCTTTATTTTATAGATGAATCCTCTGTCACTTGTTTGGTGGTGAAAAATTTTTCCCATTCTCTAGGGTGTCATATTGTCTTATTAACTATGTCCTTGTTCATAAAGAAGCTTCTGAAATTCTGCAGATATACTTATAGTCATTGTTATTAATGTCTGTGCTACTGGTGTTATATATATAGGAAGTGGTCACCTGTGCCAATGCCATGTTGGGTATATTGCCTTTTTTCTAACAAGTTGAGGAAATCTGTTGTTTACTTTGATGTCTTTGACTCACTTGAGTTTGAGTTTTGTGCAGGGTAATAATCTTGGATATCTTTGCATTTTGAACACTCTGCCATTCACCTAGGCCAACATCATTTGTTAAAGATATTATCTTTTTTCTGTTGAATATTTTTTAGCTTTTTGTCAAAAATCTGATGTTTATACATGTGGTGGTTAATATCTATGTCTTCAAAATAATTCCATTTTCTAATTCCATTTTTTAACACAAGTTTGTTTTATGGTATTATCATGCTGGTTTTATTACCATAGCTCTATAGTATATCTTGAACTTGGGGATGGTGATACATCTTGAGATTCTTTTGTGAGAATTGTTTTGGGAATCCTAACTTGCCCGTTATTCAAAATGAACTGGAGAATTTTTACTTCATGTTTCTATATAATATATTGGGATTTTTCTAAGAATCTGTAGATTGTTTTGGTAGATTGCCATTTCTACCATGTTGATGCTACCTATCCAGGAACATGAAAGATCTTTCTATGTTGGTTGTTGTTGTTAAACTCTAACTTTATCCCATGTTGGCCACAATATGTTACAAAGAATTACTCCTATTTTTTGAATCAATTGATATTTGCTTAATGACTATGTAGAAAGTTTTAGAAAAATTTCCATGTGGGAGCTGAGAAAATGTATATTCCTTTGTGTTTTGTTATTTCATGTATCTCATTAGGGCCATATGAATCAGATAATGATTTATATCTCTTATTTCTTTAGTAAATTTCTGTTAGTAATTATAACCTTTGGTGAAAGTGGGTTAGTGAGCTCTCCCACTATTAATTTTGGGGTTTGATGAGAGTAAATGCTTTAGTAACCTTTTTTACATATGTAATTTCCTCATGTTTTAGACTTATAAATGTTTAGCAGTGACACTCTATATTGACAGTTTTTTTTAATGTGGTGAAGAAGTAATGTTCACCCAAAACTGTTTAGATAGATTTTATTTTGAAATTATTTTGTTAGATATCAAAAAGGCTATACCAGCTTGTTTTAGGTTTATTTGATAAGAAAGTCTTTTCCCAACCACTTACCCTGAGTCTGTTTCTTTATTAAATTGAAGATTGTCTCTTTGTGCATCTGTAGCCTAGATTCTATTTTTGTGTTTACTTTGTTAGTCAGTGTATTTAAAAAGAACAGTTGTTCATTTCACATATTACTTTCTTAGGAATAACTTTCTTCTCATAGTTACTTCAAAACCTACTTCAAAACCGATTAAAATCACTTGATCAGTGCTTGTCTTTATGACTATTCACCATGTTAATGGAAAATCCCAAACACTTTGACAATTTATGGAGCAAAGGAGAGAAGAAAGACTGACTAGGAGGGATTAAGAGGGGAAGTGAGTTAGAACAAGGGAATATATGGATACAAATGATACTTAACTCTAAAATTAAAAAATGCAAATACCTCACTGTTGTAATATTAATTTGTTGTTATTATTAGCATGTTGCCAAGTTCCTTCAAAAATCTAAATCACCTTTTAACATAAAAAGAAGGTATTGCTACACGGAACATCAATATATTGATCACATCTTTATACAAATTACTTTAAAAGAGTATAAAACGTGGTGGATCTGGATATAAGAAAAACGGTGGGCAAATTTAGAATTAACTATTTCTACAGTTCACGGGCCATGAAGTAACCAGTGCCTAAATGGAAACGTCTAAGGACTACACCCTTATATTGAAGTACTCTTGGGGAATCCTTGTGCTTATACCTTCCATTATTACATCATTTGTTTCAACCATTCTTTTCTTACTAGTTCAAAAGCAGTGAGTGTTCTGTTGGGCTGATCATTGGGAGGCAGCTAAATCAAGACACTTTATTTCTTCAAGGACAAACATTCATCCATCTGTTGGTTAGAGGTTGGTATCTCTAAACATAACCAGGTAACATACAAAAACTAGAAGTCTGTATAGAGCACACATTTCTTTGTGTTTTTTGTTGCTGTGGTAATAATCCTCAATTCTTAGTAATGGGTTCTGATGTACATTCTTCTGTCCAATGTCTCATGGATATAATGGACTACTGTGATTCTAATTTTAAGGAAAGCAATATACTAATTTCAATTCCAAACATCATAACTTTTGTTTGTACTCCTTTTTGAAGACATTTATAAATTAAGCCTACTGTTGTTTTTGGCTATCCATCCACTCTTTGAAGCATTTCAATAGAAGTTTAATTTATTTTACATATTAATCACATTTCATCTTTTCACAAATAATCCCACTTTTATCACTGTGCATATCATATTCTATTTCAAAATGGTAAGTCCTCCCATAAATAATCAAAAATTTCTGATATATTAAGTAGTGAAAAGTCCTAACCACTTCTCCCTCCATCAAGGTAGTAAAAGATGTCCCCACTTTGGTAATACACTATATTAAACAATATTATGCATAAAGAATCTATATACCGCTCCCACCTCAGGGGTTTCTTCAAATACATTAAGCTACACAAAAGTATTTCACATACAGAGGGGTTAGTTATTACTCATTCAGGCTCCACAAATGTCAGTCAAATGTTTGTTAGTTTCCAATAGCTCTATTTAAATATAAATGTTATTTGGCTTTGATGATCATTTTCTGCTATATCATATAATTCTTCTCCATTTTGACTAGTCTCATTGAGTTTAAAAAGGTGTTTGGTTGTAGATCTCTAGGTCTGTTTTTTATCAGTTACTGGACCAAAGCTCTATGAAGCATTTTATAGTATACACTAATCCAATAATCATGAGAGGCAACATATAACTTTCTCTCCACAATAGCTTGTTGCCCCCAACAAGGGAAATATTTGTACCCTAACCTTAAACCTAACCCTAACCCTAACCTTTGAGATATTATTCTACTTTAATTCAAATTATATTTAATTTTAGTGTTTTCATAACATTTCATGTTTTCTAGACTATTTTGTTATGACTTTTTTGTTTTTATTTACATCTTTGACTATTCAATTTTTATTATAAATTTTCTATTGCAGTGTTTTTTCTTCTGTCCCTTTTCAATTTATTTAGTTAAGTATGATTCATCTATTTCATTATGCTTGTTTAGATTTTTTTCATATCAATCAATTCTTTTTACTATTATGAACAAAGTAGTTACACTATCTATCCTGTATATCCTTATTCTAGGTCCTTTCCCCCTCCCAAAACATCAGGTCATTCTCTCTACTTCATTATTCCCCATCTCCTCAATGGGCAGGGAGCATGCAGTCCCAAGGTCCCATTGTTGCAATATAGCTTAGTTCAGTCCCCACACTTGGCAAATCAAGATTTTTTCCCCACAACCTCAAGTCTGAGTCTCAAGTTCCTGTATAGGGAGTGAGATTCAATGAGTCAGTCCAACAGGTTTCTGATGCCAAGCTGTTCAGTGATTGTTGTTTTCAGCTTGGCATGTTTTGCTTTTGGATTGTTTGTTTGTTTGTTTTGAGTCCACTAATGAGTGAGTACATCTTGCTTATATATCTGGTTTGTGATACCTCGCTCAGAAGGATAACCTCTAAGTCCATACATTTGCCTGCAAATCATTGTTATTCTTAATGCTGAGTAGTACAACATTATGTAGATATACCATTGTTTGTTAATCCATTCTTCAGTGGAGGACCATTTAGGTTGTTTCTATGTCCTTGCTATTAGAAATAATGCTGTTAAGAACTACTTTGAGCTAATTCCTTTAGAGTATGACTGTGAATCTGTAGGGTATACATGCAAAAGTGGCATTGCTGGGTCCTTAGGAAGATTGATTCTCAGTTTTCTGAGAAACTGCCATAGAGAATTCCAAAGTAGCTGAACAAGATTACACTCCCAACAACAATGGAGGAGTGTTCCCCTTGCTCCCCATCAACTCCTGCATAGGCTGTCCTCTCTGACTTTTACCATATCAATCTAACAGGTGTCAGGTGATATCTCAAAGTTGCTTTGATTTTCATTTCTGTAATGGCTGAAGATGATGAGCACAGTATCAGGTGCCTTTCAGGCATTCATAATTCTTCTCCTGAGAATTCTCTTTTTGGATCTAAACCTCATTTTTGATTGAGTTATTCAAGGTTTTGGGCTTTAGACACTTGAGTTCTTTATATATCATAGATATCAGTCCTCCTTCACTTATAGGGTTGGTGAAAATCTTTTCCCATTCTGTAGGCTGTCGTTTTTTCCTATTTACAATGGCCTTGGCTTTACAAAAGCTTCTTAGCTTCTGGAGATCCCACTTACTGATTGTTGTTCTTAGTGTCTGTGCCAATGGTGTTATATTTAGGTAGTGGTGACCTGTGCCAATTTGTGGAAGTGTTTTTATCACTTTTTCTATCAAGTTTAAAGTGGCTGGGTTTAAGTTGAGTTCTTTGATCCACTTGGATTTGAGTTTTGTCCAGGGTGACAGGCTCGGATCTATTAGCATTTTTCTACATACTTCCCTCCAGCTATGCCAGCACCATTTGTTATATAAACTCTGGGTTTTTTTTATGTTTTTTCCATTCAGTATTTTGGGCCTCTTTGTCAAAGATCAGTTTTTCATCAGTTTTTGTTTTAATGCCCAGATCCTCAATTCTACTCCATTGATCAACAAGTCTGTTTTCATGACAGTAGCAGGCTGGTTTTATTTATTTATTTATTTATTTTGTATTTATCAAAAAAAAACAGTAAAAAGAATTTTAAAAAAATGCTGAAGAGTTAACAATAACTATACAGAGGATAATAATCATAAGCATGGCTTATCAAGGGTGGAAATGCAAATAAGATTACTACACAAATATTTTCTTTGTGTTCAGCTTTCCCTCTGAATTTTTTTTTCCATCCCTGTATATCCTTATTGAAGGTCTCTTCCTCCTCCCACCACACCTGATCATTTTTCTTCTCTGCAACTCCCCATCCCCTCCCTTGGCAGGGATTTTATGTAGCTCTTGAAGTCAGGGTTGTTGATATCTCCTGAGGTTCTTTTGTTAAGTAAAATCGTTTTGGCAATCATGGCTTTCCTGTTATTCTGAATAAAATTGAGTATTGTTCTTTCAAGCTCCAAAAAATATAGTGTTGGGATTTTAATGGACACTACATTGAATTTTAGATTGCCTTTGGTAGAATTGCCATTTGTACAAAGTTGAACCTACCAATCCAGAAACAAGGGAGAGCTTTCCATTTTCTGATATCCTCTTCAATTTCTTTCTTCAGTGATTAAATATTTTTGTCAAATATGTCTTTTACTTCTTTAATCATAGTTACTCCAAGGTATTTAATATTATTTGCAGCTATTATGAAGGGTAATGTTTCACTTATTTCTCTTTCAGCTTTTCAATATTTAGTGTATAGAATGCTACTGATTGCTTTGAGTTACTCTTGTATCCTGCTCCAGTGCCGAATGTGATTATCAGTCATAGCAATTCTTTGGAAAAATTTTGTGGGACACTTATGTATACAGTCATATAATCTGATAATAGAGATAGTTTCACTTCTATCCCATTAATCATGTTTGATTCTCTTATGGCATTGGCTAAAACTTTGAGAACTATATTGAATCGATAATGGGAGAGAGGACATCCTTGTACAAATCCTTGATTTTAGTTGGATTGCTTTGAGTTTTTCTACATTAAGTTTGATACTGAGTGTCGGCTTCTTGTAAATCACCTTTATTTTATTTAGGTATTCTCCCTGTATTCCTGATCTCTCCATTGCTTTAATTGTAAAGGAGTGTTGGATTTTGTCAAAAGCTTTTTCAGCATGTAAGGATATTATCATGTGGTTTTCTTCCTTTAGTTTTATATATAATGGATATTGTTTACATTTTTTGTATGTTAAACCAGTCATGCACTTCTGGGATGAAACCTACTTGGTCATGGTGGATGATATTTTTTAAACATTGTTTATATGGTTTGCAAAAATTTTGTTGTGAATTTTAGCATCAGTATTCATGAGGAAAATTGGTCTGTATATCTCCTCCTTTGTTGTGTCTTTGAGTATATTGAGTATTAGGGTAATTGTGGTCTCCTAAAATTAATTTGGCAATATTCCTTCATTTTCTACTGTGTGAAATAGTTTGAGGAGTAATGATAGTAATTCTACTTTGAATGTCCGGTATAATTTGACACTGAAACCATTTGCACCAAGGATTTTATTTTTGGTGCGGCTTTAAATGAGAGCTTCCATTTCCTTAAGGATTATAGGCCTGATTAGGTAATTAATCTGATCTACATTTAATTTTTTTAAATGGTACCTGTCCAAGAAAGATGTCCATTTCTTCTAGGTTTTCAAATTTTGGGAATACAGATTTTCATAGTGTGATCTGATAATTCTCTTGATTTTCTGGGAGTCTGTTGTTTTGTCCCGGTCCATTTCCAATTTTCTTGATTTGAATACTCTTTCTCTGTGTTTTTTGATTAGGTTGGCTAAGGGATTATCTATTCTGTTGAGTTTCTCAAAGGACCAACTCTTTCATTCATGGATTCATTGTAATGTTTTATTTGTTTCAATAGTATTGATTTCAGTTATAATTTTGATTATTTCCTGCTGTCTACTCCTTCTAAGTGAGTTTCCCTCTAATTGTTCTAAAGCTTTCAGCTGAGCTGTTATGTCTCTAGTGTGGTATTTTCTAGGACTTTCACATGGGACTAGAGCTTTGAATTTTCTTCTTAAGACTGCTTTCATTGTATCCCACAAGTTTATATATGTTGTGTATTCATTTTCATTAAATTCTAGGAAGACTTTGATTGGTTTCTGAATTTTTTCCTTGACTCTGAGATGGTTCAGCTGATTGATATTTAGTTTTGATGAGTTGGTAGGCTTTCTTTAATCTTTGATATTGTTGAACTCTTAATTTCGACCCAGGTGGTCTGATATATTGCATGGGATTTTTTCATTTTTTTGTATCCTTTTATATTTTTTTTGTGTCCAATTTAGTGGTAAATTTTGGAGAAAGGTCCTTGTGGAGATGAGAAATATGTATATACCTTTACATTTGGAGAGAAGCTTCTGTAAATATCTATTAAATCCATTAGCATCATAACCTCTTTTCGACTCCTTATTTCACCGCTGAGTCTCTGTTTGACCTATCCTGTGGTATTGAAGTCTCCCACTATTAGGTTTAGTGAATTAATGTGGGATTTGAGCTTTAGCAGTGTTTTTTTTCCATAGGTAGGTGCCCTTGTATTACGGGCATAAATATTCAGCATTGAAATCTCCTCTTGACCAATTTTTCCTGTGATGAATATGTAATGACCATCTTGGTCCTTTTAATTGTCTTTAGCTTCAAGTCTACTTTTTTAGATGTTAGGATGTCAATCCCAGCTTTTTTTTTTAACACCATTTGACTGGAAAATATTGTTTTCCAAACCAATGCTAATGTCTTTATTGTGGTTGAGGTGTGTTTCTTGTAGGCAACAGAAGTATGGTTTCTGTTGTTGTATCCATCCTGTTAGTGTGTGTCATTTTATAGGAGAGTTGAGTCCATTGATATTAACAGATGTTAGTGACCACTGATTGATATTTCCTGCAATTTTTGGTGGTAACATGTTTTCATTTTCTTTTTCTGGAATATACTTCAGTGATGGTAGGGATTGTTTGTGGTTTTGTGGTTGTATTTGGTGTCCTTAATATGGAGAATTCCCTCTAATACTTTCTGGATATTGTTTCAGTCAGACTTTTTCATGAAATACCTTCTTTACTCCATCCATTGTGATTGATTGTTTTACAGGGTGTAGTATTCAAGTTTGGAAGCCATGCTCTTTTAGAGTCTGTATAACTTCTGAAGAGCCCTTCTAGCTTTCATTATATCCAGTGAATTGTCAGGTGTTATTCTGATGGGTCTGCCTTCATATGTAAGTTGACACTTTGCTCTTGCAACGCTCAAATTTTTTCTTTGTTCGGTATTTTTGTGACTTGATTATTATGTGGTGAATGATTTTTGGGGAGGATCATATCAACTTGGTGTTCTGTAAGTTTCTTATATATTTATATGCATTTCCTTCTTCAAGTTAGAAATGTTTTCTTCCATGATTTTATTGAAAACCCTATCTGTGCTTTGTGCTGGCATTCTTCTCCTTTTTCTATTACTATTATTCTCAAGTTACGTTTCTTCATTGTGTCCCAGATTTCTTGAACATTTTGTGCTATGGCTTTTTTGGTTTTAGTATATTCTTTCACTGATATATCTATTTGAGCTACTGAGTCTTCCACTACAGAGATTCTATTTTCCATCTCTTGAACTCTGTTTGTTATGCTTGTATCTTTGGTTCCAGCTTTTTTCTTGAGGTTTTCTATTTCCATCTTTGCCTCATTTTGTGCCTTTTTTATTGCTTCAATTTCAGTTTTTAGTTCCTGTCATGTTTCTTTTATTTTTTGCTTCCCTTTTCATGGATTTCCTTCAAAGATTTGTTCATCTCTTATAATTTTTTGTTTATAATTTCCTCTATTTGTTTAAAGGCATTTTTCATATCTTCATTAGGAGCTTCAATGATCATCATAAAGATATTTTTAGTGTTGCTTTCTTCTGTTTAAACTTTATTGCTCAGTTCAGTTCTTTTAGTTGTAGGCTCACAATTTCTTCAAGATTTACCCTTTTGTCTTTATATTATTATATATATTTTGGTATTGGCTTGTGCCCATTACTTCAGTGGTTCATGATAATGTGTCTCCTGGTCAGTTGTGGCAAGAGGGCTTGTTGTTTTCTTGTTACCTCTGATCAAGGATCTGAACAATCTCTAACTCTGCTCTGGGCAGGAGACTGAATTTCAGGTTATTAGTCCTTTGTTTGATCAGTTGGAGGCTTAGTAATGAAAAATCAATTTTCTTAGCAACAGCTGGGAGGGGGGAACCTGAAAGAAAAAGTTTATGTCTGTCTGCTACAGAGTGTGTGTTGAAGTGTACCACCAACAGCTCCTGGTCCATATTTTATCATTTTGGGAGCTGAAAATAAACAATAGATGCTATTAATTTAACACGAAACCCATGGATAAAGACTGTTTACTGATTAAAGTTAGAGTTGGAGTAGTGGTGAAAATGAGAATAAGTGAAAAATAAAAGAAAATAAAACAATTAAGAAACTACAAACATTAGAGAAATATAAATTAGCAAAGGTCAAAAGCCCTTAAGAAAAATTAAAAAAATTAATACAAATAAAGGACATTTAAAAGAATAAAAACTTAGCTTCATTGACTTTGAGAAAAGAGTAGAAATTCAAGAGAAAAATTCATTAAAATGCATAGAACACAGTTCATAATAAAAAAGACAGACTACAGAATGGGCAGCAATTTTCACTTACCAAACATGTGATAGAGGACTGATCTCTTAACTATGTAGAGAACTCAATAAACTAGATGACAAAACCTTGAATAACCCAATTAAAAGAATAGGGTTCAGAACTAAATAGGGAATTTGGGGCAGAATTGCAAATGACTGAAAGTCATTAGCAGAAGTGCTGAACATCATTATCCATCCGAGAAATGCAAATCAAGACAACTTTGAAATACCACATGACACCTATCAGATTGATTAGGAGAAAAGTCACAGAGTACAGCCTATACTGGACAGGTTACAGATCAAGGGGACCACTCCTAAATTTTTGGAGAGGGTGTAAAATTCTTCAGCCACAATGGAATTCAGGAAGACAGTTTCCCAGAAATCTCAGAAACAATCTTCCCAAGGATCCAGTGCTACCTCTTCCTGGCATAAACAAACATGATGCATCTTAACACTCCAAAGCCATTAGCTGAACTATGTTCAAAGCAGCATTATTTGTAAAAGCAAGAATCTGGAAACAATCTATATGCTCCTCAACTGAACAATGGATTAACAAACTGTGGTATATCTACACAAGGGAGTACTACTCAGACTAGGGGAAAAAATGATATCTTAAAATTTCTAGGCAAAATGATGGGTTTTGGTAATATCCTGCTTGGCGAAGAATTAAACACTGAAAGCAGGGAATGTTCTCTATGATTATTGGACTTTAAAACAGAAAGCCAAAAGCAGAGGATGACAAAGGTGTAAACCAGAAACACTCAACAGTTCTTGATCTGAAAAACCTTGGACAGGCACCATGATGCCCTCCCGAGGAACACCTGATTCAGTCTTCATGTGTGAGTGAGTAAACTGCATCTGCCAGGAGTAGAGGCTGAGTTATGTCACCTTGTGACTTTGGGACCACCTGCCCTTGCTACATAGAAGAAAAGTGTGATGTCAAGAAGACAGTGACTGTTAGCTTAGGGATGCAGAAGGGAGCTTGAACAAGTACATACCCAAACATAACATATGACTTTATTAATAATAAAAGAGCAAAATAAAATACTTCATGATCAAATTAAAACAAAAAAAGAGTGCTCTTCAGCCAATTTCCAAAAGAGATAGTTGTCCCTATTACAACTAAGTTGATTTTTGAAAAAACTTTTCTCTGTGGTTGCATTATGACCAATCTAGATTACTGTGAATATTGACCAACTGATACGTGTTGCCCTTCTTGGCTTAAGTGTAATAGAAAAGCATGATTTATTTCAGCAAGGTAATTTACCATTTATTTAAAATTTTAGTCTTGATATTATAACAATCATACCCAAACTAGAGATGTGGAATCATTGTAAAATTTTAATATAGCACTTCTGACTGCTGCTAATTAGCCAACTCAAAACACTGAGGACACACATAGCAGTCCCACAATTCCTAGGTATAAACATGATTTTAAAATGTTGATTTATACTCCTCAGAGGACCTAGTATTTTTAACATCAAAATTCTTTTGATGATGTTGATTACACCTCACTGTCATTTTCATCTGTATTTCACATCTTAACATATGCACATAAATGAAGTAAATGATACTTTCTTTAGCTAATGTACACACTGATAAACCGACAAGCACCCTTTGTGGTCTCATGTGTTATCTTAAATGACATACTCAGCTAACTGCTTGTTATCTGATCTAAATCAAATATTTTTAGTATGCCTCATCACTCAATTTTGTCTCTGTCACATACACATGATTTAAATTCATGAAAAATCCCAGGGTGAGTACATTGGCATATGGAGATTGGAAAAATACCATAGACCCTACATTGTTTACCTACCCAATGAATCAGTTTCCTTTGGCAAAGAATTATTCAACTTTTATTAAATCTAGTATTTGAGCCCTAGAGATGTTTTTCTAATACTAGTGCTATTATTTGGTTAAGAACTCTGGCTATTTGTATCATTGAGTGCTTGACAGCACCTCTAAGAATTAAGCATATTTGGTCATTTTTTTCTAGCAGCCTGAACATAACTTATCATGTCAACACTGAACTGTCAGGAAAAATTACATTTTCAAAAATTTATAATTGGATTTCTTAACAACTTATGTTTAATCACCAACAAACTAGTGGCTCAAAACACACTAATCACTAAGGAAACTTAGACTTATTGAATTCCAGAATTCCACAAAAACTGGCAGGGTTTGATTTTCTAACAGCAGCACAACGTGGATTTACATATTCTTAATTGAGTTATGAAGCTACTTAATGTTTGTTGTATGTTTTAATCAAGTTGCATACTTTCTGATCAACTATACTAAAAGATCATGGTTCCAACTCCAAATAAATTTCAAAACCATACAAAAGATATCCATGTGTTTGTTGGTATAAAATTTGTAGTCCAATAGATGCTATCATTTTGATTATTTAGGTCTTTTTTGTTCTACTAGGTATAACCTTGTATTACAACTTGTATTAAATAGATTTTTTAACAGCAGATGCAAAAAAACTTTATGCAGACTTTAAACTAGGGGCACTTACAAATTACTAGCTACCACATACATGGCATGACACCAGAGGCAGCCAGATTAAAATGGCACTAGAAGAGCTTGAATTCTACAATCATCTAGAGGCAATCTAATTTTAAGATAACTGAATTTCTATCTTTGATTGTTAACAATAAACAGCAAAGTAAAACTGTCCAAGCAAAGAAAACATTGACCTGGATTTGATACCACAATTTGGGTCAAATCTCAACAATCCAGTGGTTTGTTTCCAGTGTCCGATTACAGAATCACATAAATCCTTGAGCACAAAATCAAAACAATCTCTGAGCTTGCCCTAGAACCAAACCATAATAAAATCTTCAAATTCAAAGCTTCGTCCCTCCAAAAAATCTCTGTAAGAGTTTACTTCCTTGCCTTTTTACTGTTCTTATTTACCTGAGGAAACAATTATTTTGAATTCTTTCGTTGTAATAATATTTTTGTTGAGCTTTCTAGTGTGGTGTGATATATCACCAAAGTCCATACAGAGTGGAGCAGAGTAGAGTCCATTTAGCAAAAAAGACTGGTAACAATTTTACTTATGACACACTTCTTTGCCTGAGTAAGGTTGTTAATCTTGGAAATGGAAGCAGTGCTGTAAGGTATTTTGCTTCCAATGTCTTGGTGGAATTGCTTGGGGCCATACACTAGCATTCATTTATGTCCTGGACCTGAAACTCACAAATGTGAGTTTTAGAAAAACATTTTGGAAGAAAAAGAACATTTTTTCAATTCACATATGACTTTGTTAGGAATAACTTCCTTCTCATAGTTACTTCAAAACCGATTAAAATCACATGATCAGTGCTTATCTTTATGACTATTCACCATATTAATGGAAAATCCCAAACACTTTATATTTTTGAAAATTTATGGGGCATAGGAGAGAAGAAAGACTGACTAGGAGGGTTAGAGGGGGAAGTGAGTTTGAACAAGGGAATATATGGATACAAAATGAGTCTTAACTCTAAAATTAGTAAATGCAAATACCTCACTGTTGTAAAATATTAATTTGTTCTTATTATTAGAATGTTGCCAAGTTCCTTCAAAAACATGTAAATCTAGATCACCTTTAAAATAAAAAGAAGGTATTGGAACATGAAACATCAATATATTGATCACATCTTTATACAAATTACTTTTAAAAAGTATAAAATGTGTTGGATCTGAATATAAGAAAAATGGTGGGCAAATTTAGAATTAACTATTTCTACAGTTCACGGGCCATGAAGTAGTCAGTGCCTAAATGGAAACATCTAAGGACTACACCCTTATTGTGAAGTACTCTCGGGGAATCCAGTGCTAATACCTTCCATTATTACATCATTTGCTTCAACCATCCCTTTCTTACTAGTTCCAAAGCAGTGAGTGTTCTGTTTGGCTGATCATTGGGAGACAGCTGAATCAAGACACTTTGTTTCTTCAAGGACAAACTTACATCCATTTTTTGGTTAGAGGTTGGTATCTCTAAACATTACCAGGTAACATACAAAAACTAGAAGTCTGTATAGAGCACACATTTCTTTGTGCTTTTTGTTGCTGTGGTAATAATCCTCAATTCTTAGTAATGGGTTCTGATATACATTCTTCTGTCCAATGTCTCATGGATATAATGGACTATTGTGATACTAATTTTAAGGGAAACAATGTTCTTCTAATCTCCATAAAATTCAATATTAACCAAAGCCTTTGAGATACACTCAATAAAGACATGGCTGTAATATTTTGAGGGATTATTTTACCACCGTCTCTGACGAATACATCTCACTTTATATTATTAATTTAAAACACAAAACTCTTTCTAACATAAAAATCACACAAATTAGCCAATCTAACTTTTCGTAAACTGAGTAGAAACAATATTTATAGATTTGGCAATTACAAAATAACCATATCATTTTACTTTATGTAGCCGAATCTACTTTACTATGATAAATGACTTCAGAGACCACAGTATAAATACTTTAGATTGTCATTTGCATGATGTATCCTCTACATTTAAAACTATGTATTTAGAAGATAAAAATATAAAAGGAAGAAGATGGGGAAAAAGATATGTATGGGAGGAGCTCATAATGGGAGGAAAAGATAATGGGAATTAAAGTCAGAAAATATAATGCTAATCTTTATAATAAGATCACCTTTGGAATGGCATGAACATAAATTTAATTGGAGAACATATCTTGAGAGACATAAAATGTATCATTTTATTAAAAAGAAACAGATTGTTTTATTAATTTTTTTAAAATTTTCTCTTCCATTTGAGGATTGAAAAATACCAACAAAAACACTACATACTAATTTCAATTTCAAATGTCATAACTTTTGTTTGTACTGCTCTTTGAAGACATTTATACATGAAGCCTACTGTTGTTTTAGGCTCTCCATCCACTCTTTGAGGCATTTCAATAGAAGTTTAATTTACTTTACATACTACCCACAGTTCATCTTTTCACAAATAATCCCACTTTTATCACTGTGCATATCAAATACTATTTCAAAATGGTAAGTCCTCCCATAAATAATCAACAATTCCTGATATATTAAGTAGTGAAAAGACCTAACCACTTCTCCCTCCATCAAGGTAGTAAAAGATGTCCCTACTTTGGTAATACACTATATTAAACAATATTATGCAGAAAGAATATATATACTGCTCCCATCTCAGGAGTTTCTTCAAATAGATTAAGCAACACAAAAGTATTTCACATACAGAGGTGTTAGTTATGACTCATTCAGGCTCCACAAATGTCAGTCAAATGTTTGTTAGTTTCCAATAACTCTATTTAAATATATATGTTATTTCGCTTTGATGAATATTTCCCGCTGTATCATACAATTCTTCTCCATTTTGACTTGTCTCCTTGAGCTTGAAAAGGTGTTTGGCTGCAGATCTCTAGGTCTGTTTTTTATCAGTTATTGGATCAAAGCTCTATGAAGCATTTTATGGTATATACTAATCCAATAATCATGAGAAGCAACATATAACTTTCTCTCCACAATTGCTTGTTGCTCCTAACAAGGGTAATTTTTGTGTACCCTAACCTTAAACCTAACACTGACCCTAACCTTTGAGATATTATTCCACTTCAATTCAAATTATATTTAATTTTAGTGTTTTCATAACATTTCATGTTTTCTAGACTATTTTGTTATGACTTTTTTGTTTTTATTTACATCTTTGACTATTCAATTTTTATTATAAATTTTCTATTGCAGTGTTTTTTCTTCTGTCCCTTTTCAATTTATTTAGTTAAGTTTGATTCATCTATTTCATTATGCTTGCTTAGATTTTTTTATATCAATCAATTCTTTTTATTATTATGAACAAAGTAGTTACACTATCTATCCTGTATATCCTTATTCTAGGTCCTTTCCCCTTCCCAAAACATCAGGTCATTCTCTCTACTCCACTATTCCCCATCCCCTCTATGGGCAGGATGCATGCAGTCCCAAGATCTCATTGTTGCAATGTAGCTTAGTCCAGTCACCACACTTGGCAAATCCAGTTTTTTCCCCACAACCTCAAGTCTGAGTCTCAAGTTCCTGTATAGGGAGTGAGATTCAGTGAGTCAGTCCAACATGTTTCTGATGCCAAGCTGTTCAGTGATTGTGGTTTGCAGCTTGGGCATGCTTTGCTTTTGGATTGTTTATTTCGTGTCCACTAATGAGTGAGTACATCTCTTGCTTATATATCTGGTTTGTGATATCTCACTCAGAAGGATAACCTTTAAATCCATAGATTTGCCTACAAATCAATTTTTTTCTTACTGCTGAGTAGTACTACATTCTGTAGATGTACCAGAGTTTGTTAATCCTTACTTAAGTTGAGGGACAACTAGTTTTTTTGCAGGTTCTTGCTATTACAAATAATGCAGCTATAAATATTGTTGAATTAATGCCTTTGCAGAGTGACTGTGCTTTTTAGAGTATACACCCAGAAGTGGTATTGGTGTGTCTTTGGGTAGATTGATTCTCAATTTTCAGAGAAACTGACATATTGCATTTCAAAGTGGCTGAACTAGCTTACACTCCCACAAACAATGGAGGAGTGCCCCCCTTGCTCAGCATCCTCTTCAACATAGGCTGTCCTCTATGTCTTTATCTTAGCGAATCTAACAGTTGGCAGGTGGTTTCTCAAAGATGGTTTGGTTTGCATTTCTCTAATGGCTAAGGATGATGAGCACATTTTCAAGTGCCTTGAGCGATTCCTCATTCTTCTGCTGAGAATTCCCTTTTTAGATCCAAACCCCTATTTTTGATTGTATTATTCAAGGTTATGGGCTCTAGACACTTGAGTTCTTTTATATTTTAGAGGTAAGTCCTCCATCACTTATTGTTTTGGTGAAAACTTTTCCCATATTGTATGCTGTCGTTTTGTGTTATTAAAAGTGTCCTTGCTTTACAGAAGCTTCTCAGCTTCAGGAGATCCCACTTACTGATTTTTGATCTTAGTGTCTGTGCCACTGGTGTTATATTTAGGAATTGGAAACCTGTGCCATTTCATAGAAATATATTTCCCACTTTCTTTTCTATCTAGTTTAAATGGCTGCATTTATGTTGATGCTTTTTAACGACTTGGATTTGATTTTTGTGCAGGATGTCAGGCTTGGATCCAATTTCATTTTTCTATACCCTCCCATCCAGCTATGATAACACCATTTGTTAAATATACTATGTTTTTTTCCATTGAATATATTGGGTCTCTTTGTCGAAAATCAAGTTTTCATAGGTTTTTGGGTTAATGCATGGATTCTCAATTCCAATGTTCCCAAGTCTGTTTTTATGCCAGTACCAGGCAGTTTTTATTACTGTATCTCTATAGTATAACTAGAAATCTGGGTGGGTGTTACCTCCTGATGTTCTTTACTGGAGTAAATTTGTTTTGGTAATCCTGGCTTTCCTGTTATTACAAATAAAATTGAGCATTGTCCTTTCTAGGTCCAAAAAATATTGTTTTGGGATTTTGATGGCCAGTGCCTTGAATCTATAGAATGCCTTTGGTAAAAATGCTATTTTTACTAAGTTGATTCTACCTATCTAGGAACATGGGGAAGCTTTCCATTTTCTGATATCCTCTTCAATTTCTTTCTTTAGTGATTTAAAATTTTTGTCAAATAGGTCTTTAACTTCTTTGATTATAGTTACTACAAGGTATTTTGTACTATTTGCAGATATTATGAAGGGTAATGTTTCCCTTATTACTTTTCTGCTCTCTTTTCATTATTCATAAAAGCAAAAACCTGGAAATAATCTATATGCTCCTCAACTGAAGAAAAAATTAACAAACTGTGGTACATCTACACATTGGAGTACTACTGATACTACGAAAAAAATGATATCTTAAAATTTGTAGGCAAAACAATGGTTTTGGGAAAATACTGCTTGGCGAAGAATCACAAACACAGAAGCAGGGAATGTACTCACTCATTAGTGGACTTTAAACAAGAAAGCAAATACCAAAATATGTCCCAGCTGCAAGCCAGAAACACTGAACAGTTTGGGTTCTAAAAAACCTTGGATAGACATCATGATGCCCTCCCAAGGAACACCTGATTCAGTCTTGAGGTGTGAGTGAGTAAACTGCATCTGCCAGTAGCATAGGCTGAATTACACAACTTTGGCCCTTGGGACCACCTGCCCTTGCTGGGGAGAAGAAAAATTTGATGTGGTGAAGAGAGGGACTGCAAGGCATGGCATGGGGAAGAGAGCTTCAAAAATTATATACACAAGTATAAAATATAACCATTAATAATAAAAAAGAAATAAGATACTTCTTGTTCAAACTAAAAGAAAACAACAACAAAAAAAGA